>OZ023265.1:75021723-75284223 GCA_964006375.1 Tillus elongatus | reverse complement strand
ATAATAACATGACATTTTACGCGGCCAATTGTATACTATACAAGGAGAAAGGTTAAGGCCGATGCCGCAAGGAGACAACCGTCTAGAAGTGTTTCAAGCCTATTAGCTCTCATCAGTACGGTATAGTCACCTGGCTAGACCGTACTGATGTGAATATGAGGACACGCTGGATTAAGAAACAAAAACACACGGAAGCACAACAGGGAAGCAGTGCACATTTGCAGCTTCATATGGAAGACCCTCAATTTACGGGCAACGACCCAAATCGCCACGGAGGCAACAAAAATTACCGGCGTGGCAACCGGAGCCCAGGCGTTATAATAATAACATGCCATCAATATATATATATATATATATATATATATATATATATATATATATATATATATATATATATATATATATATATATATATATATATATATATATTCGCACTCATTTGAAGAATTTTTGTTTAATTCGAAAGTCGCGTTGTTCTGATTAGCGAATTAAATTCAGGGTTGTCTGGGTGGAGGTAAATTTAGATCTAGACTTGTTAGATGAAATAGAGATGCAGGACTGGCACTTAAAACAATGGGATAAAGGAGGCGGAAAGTCTACGACAAGGTGTCCATTATCACCATATGTATTTAATTTATTTAAAGAATATACAATACCTAGAAGAAAAGACCGTACGAATTAAAATAAATAGACGAAGGTTTCATTGCATAAGGCACGCGATAACATAGTGATAGGAGAAGCAGAAAAAGATTTACAAAGGGTGCTTGATGTTACAAATCATGGTAAGAAGGAAAACACTGAAAATCAGTATGACGAAAATAATTAAGATAAGTAACGGAAGGACTGTAAAAACGTATATAAAGCTAAACAGCCAACAATTTGAACAACTAGAAATGTTCACGTACCTTGCAAGTGCTATTACAAATGAGGGTGAACGTAGCAACGAGGCGGAGAGTATAATCTCGATGGTAAAGCAATCATTCAATAGACAAAATATTAGTTTATCTAGTAAACATTTTAACTTGGAGTTGAGGAAAGAGTTTATCAAACATACGTATGAAGTATTATAATATGTGGAGCGAAAAACTGGACTTTGAATAAGCAGGATTTAAGAGAACCTTTGAAATGTAGAGATGGAAAAAGTTACGAAGACAAGGTACATTAATAGAGAGGCGAATGACACTGTACTAGAATAGGCGAGGAAAGAAATATGCTTGCTAAAAAAAATGGAGGAGGGCGCCAAAATTTGCTGCATAATAATATAACAACTTTCTATCAATATAATCTGAACGTCATACGTTGAAAGAAGAAAGGAAGAGGTAGACCAAGAGAAAAACCTCTGGGAAATCTAACCCAATTGATCAAGTACATAATGAACAGAACAGCGTCAGAGAGTCATCGTTGCGACAACAAAGCCGCATCGCATCGAGACTGTAATGATTATTATGGTTGCCATAACTTCGTAAAACTGTATCATGCTAAATACAGACGTCATTCTCTAGTTTCACATAAGCTTATTATCTTCTGTGCAACTGATTTCCTAGGGTTCTCATTTCACTATTTGAGTACATACTGTAACATTTAAATCAACTGGGGTTGTGGCATTGTACTTGATCAAGTTGAATGTCTGCTCCTTCCGCCCTTCGGAGGGGGCGTAAAGCCATCGGTCCCATCTCCATGCGATGTTAGGTACGTTAAATACCCCTACCCTCCTTACAGAAATTTCCAGGATTGTGAGGTGAAACTGCGCCCTGGCGTTGGTAATTGGCCATACTCGTGGAAATAGACCGATGTAGAAAATACTTAACTCTGGCGCAGTCTGTTAATTATACGAATATTTTGCAATATTTTTCGATCTAAAATAGTATGCAATAACAAAATTGGTTAATTAAGATATTTTGGAGCATTTGAGCAATCTATGAATACCAGCTTACAAGAATAAAGCTCCGTAAGTCACAAGGAAGGACAACAAAAATTATTGCAAATAAAAAATCAGACTGATTTAGATAAGATTTAACTTTCAAGTTTGCAAGTCCCAAAGTGCATATAAAACAAAAACACACAAAAAACCTTTATATCATAGTAAAAAGTCATAATTTCGCTTGTATGATCCATTTGGTAATTAGTGCCATGAAAAATGAAACAAAGCACAAAGTTCATTGTACCACTCTGAAGTTTCACCTTTCAAACGAAAGCGAAACTCTGAATTTCCCCCTTTAGGCTTCAACCTTAGATTCCTTTGTCCTGAGCATTTGGTAGCTGCAGTGTGGCTTATTTGTGCTTTATATACAGTTACTCTGAAATAGAAAATCTGAGCCAGTGGAAAAGAGAGATCCGACAATTATAATTTCCCAGGTTAATATTCCGAAACTGATCTGTTTTCTACGGGAAGCCATAGGAGGAGTGAAGAGCAAGGAGTTCTAAACAGTTTGCAGAAACACAACACTCCAATTACATTTTCCTCTTATTTAAATATCCCTGCAAAACCTCACCTTAAATCCTCACTTTACATAATTGAGACGTGCATTTGCACATTCGCAACTACCGTCGTAAAATATCAGGTCAGGGGTAGGTAATGGACGTTCAGATTCTATAAAAAACATGTTTTAGCAGTGATTGCCTTGCCGAACATATTATTTCCATTTAATTTTCAAAATGGTTAGGCGAACAGTTAATAAAATTTGAACGGGATAAATAGAAAATTGTATGTCTATGAGGTAGATTGTCGTGGCCAGCAAAAAATTAAAAGAAGAAAGCCACCATATTTGCTACTGTCATGTTGTAAAAGTATTTAAGAATTATTTAATCCATTAGTTTTACATTAGTTCTTACATTTGTCAAACCTTTTAGCCTAATTATTACATAATGACTCCACCTATCACAAAATATCTTATATTCTCTTTTTGTTGCAAAACTTATTTTTAATGTTCTAGTACTTTTAGGTTTTCGCCCCGAAATAAATTTTCTTTAATATATAAATTTATATATATATATATATATATATATATATATATATATATATATATATATATATATATATATATATATATTGTTTATCATAAAAGAGCTTTGTGTCTTATGCCTTCCTTTAGCTTTTTATAATTTCAATTTTGCATAAGCTTAGAGACCTAACATTTTGCACAAAGCATATTTTTTTAAGAAGTCTTAAATTTGAAAATAAAAAATAATAATCTTTTAAAACGCAAGACTAAAAAAAGAAATGAAAAATATTAATTGGAAATTAGATGCAATAGAAGAAGATGAGAGATATAATAGTATAGATTAGGATAGATTTAGAGACAAATTTGATTAAGAGCAAGTGACACAATCCATATACAGAAATTAATAAATAGACGCAGAGGGACATAAAATTTATTTAGTTAAGATGGAGAGTCTAAATAAAAAATGAAAAACTCAAAACTACACCCAGGGAGAAATATCCACCAATAATGATGTTAACAAAACAGATCTCAAAACAATCTCTAGAGAAGAAAAAGTCTGGACGCAGCAAGTGCGTCATGGTAATGAATTTTCATGGAAATGATCTGGCACCTAACACTTTTTTGAATTAAATGCTTATAACTATTTTTCCTTGTAACATATAAACCTTAATGTTGGCATACATTTTACTTGTTATAACATAAACCTACGTAAAAAATTTGTTTATCATACTTCTGTTATTTTCGGAGATACAATTTTTCCGAAAGGAAACACAAAGTTTTCCCGGAAAACATGGTACGATTTTCCTGGCTAACAAACTGATCCAAGCCAGTCAGTCACATAAAAAGGTACTTACCAAATTTTATCAAAATCAGCTCTTTATTTTTTGAGTTATCGGTGTGATATATATATATATATATATATATATATATATATATATATATATATATATATATATATATATATATATATATATATATATATATATATATATATATATATATATATATATATATATATATATATATATATATATATACAGGGTCGCTGATAAGTCTGGAAACGGTCGATTATCCGAGAAAATATACAAGGTGTCGAAAAAAGTTTTATACAAAAGTTTTTGGGTTCTTCAATGTCTACTAGGCGGTGATAATTTCATTTATACAGGGTTGGTCATACAGGCGTGGCACACCAATATTAATTTTTTTTTAATGGAACACCCTATATATTATTCGATATTTCAATCCTTCTCTTAATTTTGAGCAACATTTATCAGAAGCATGATGTACATAAACTCAATCGTTTCCGGGTAAAAAAATAAAGAAAAATAAACGCTATTGTTTTTAAAATCTATTGGATGAAGAACAAAAATAAATGAAAAGTAGAATATCTCTTGAAAACAATCTGTGAGTGTGAAAAGAACCGGTTGCGATGTTTTTAACATTGTTTGGAATCCTATTTTATAAGATGTTCAAAGTGTTCTCCATTGACCTCCTGACAATAATGAATTCGCTTAACAAAACATTGCACTGCATTTACAAGAGCGTTTTGAGGAATGTTATTAATTTCATGCACAATCCTTGCTTGCAACTCTTCAATATTCTGCGGTCTATTTTGGTAAATTAAATTTTTTACATGACCCCACAAAAAAAAGTCAAGCGGCGTCATGTCGGGAGACCTAGCTGGCCATTCAATAGTTCCCCTGCGCCCTATCCATCTGCCAGGAAAGGTTTGATTCAGATATTCCCGTACCTCAATTCCAAAATGAGAAGGTGCCCCATCCTGCTGAAACCATATTTCTTCCGCTGGTAGATTTGGGTCGTTATTGTTCGGAAATAATCGACTTACGTCTGGAACAATTGATTCTTGCAAAAGTGTCAAATATCGAGCAGAGTTCAAATTACCGTGTATAAAATAAGGTCCTATGATATGTCCACCAATAATAGCACACCAAACATTTACTTTTTGCGGTCTTTGGGTGTGAATTTGTTCCATCCAATGTGGGTTTTCGTCTGACCAGTACCTACAGTTGTGTCGGTTGACTTGTCCATTCAAACAAAATGTAGATTCGTCGGAAAACAAAATGTGGTTGGCAAAGTTAAAATTTTGGCGTAACTTCTCCATAATAAGTTCACAGAACTCGATTCTGCGATCAAAATCGTCTTCACTCAGTTCTTGCAATAAATGAATTTTATATGGACGGAACTTTTCCCGCTTCGTAATCTTTTGAATTGAATATCGACTCATATTGTGATTTAAAGCCAATTGCTGTGCCGAAGTTTTCGGATTTTCCACCACATCCAATATTACATTCAAAGAATTTTCTTCATTTGTAACGGTTACTGGCCTTCCAGTTCTAGGTTTATCCTTGATACCGCCAGTTTCGTGAAAACGATGCAAAGTTTTCGAAACTGTGGATTTGGAGATCGATTCCCGCTCAGGATGCAACTCATTGAACATAATCACCACTTGAGCAAAACTTCGTGTTCTATCACCGTACCCTATCATCATTAAAATTTCGATACGTTCGGTTTCACTTAAACTTGCCATTTTGCACAAAAACTGTTGACACTAAATTACTAATGTTTCAAAACTGTTGACACTGAATGAATGTTTGACATTCGTTGTCCTGGAAACATTTTAAAATAAAAGAATAATACTGCGTTTCTTATGGGCATCTTATCTTATCTTGGGATTCCAAACAATGTTAAAAACATCGCAACCGGTTCTTTTCACACTCACAGATTGTTTTCAAGAGATATTCTACTTTTCATTTATTTTTGTTCTTCATCCAATAGATTTTAAAAACAGTAGCGTTTATTTTTATTTATTTTTTTACCCGGAGACGATTGAGTTTATGTACATCATGCTTCTGATAAATGTTGCTCAAAATTAAGAGAAGGATTGAAATATCGAATAATATATAGGGTGTTCCATTAAAAAAAAATTAATATTGGTGTGCCACGCCTGTATGACCAACCCTGTATAAATAAAATTATCACCGCCTAGTAGACATTGAAGAACCCAAAAACTTTTGTATTAAACTTTTTTCGACACCTTGTATATTTTCCCGGATAATCGACCGTTTCCAGACTTATCAGCGACCCTGTATATATATATATATATATATATATATATATATATATATAAGTTGAAACTGACCCCGGATATTGGTTCCAGGGGTCCTAGTTCAAGCTCATTGAATGAAATTGATGAAATCAGCGACTATGACCAATCACCGACGCCAGGGAGCAGTAGGGTGGGTATCTTTAACCTACCTAACATCGCACGGATACGGGGCCGACGGTTTTACGCACCCTCCGAAGGGCGGAACTTGCAGACATTCAACTTGCTCAAATACAACGCCACAACTTCGCCTGATGTTAATGTTACAGTTTGTAATGAAAAGGGGGAAGGAGAACCCTGGGATCGAACCCAGTACCCTTCGGTTCAGAGGCACACATTCTTACCACAGAACCACCGAGATTCTGCATAAAAATGTATCAACATTCTTCATAGTTGGCAATATTAGTTTTGTTTAAAGCCCCCTCGGAACTTTCTGCGTGATTGTAACGGCATGTGAGTAGTCAGTTGTTAACTGAAATTCAGAAACATAGTATATTTAACAGAAGTGAACAAAATAACAATTCTACAGTAGATTGGTTACGGAAGTAAAACACGAACACAGATTGAAGTTGCATATTTTAAGAAAAAATCCCCGATTTGTTGCGTATATTTCAACGGACAATTAAGGAAATTGAAAAGAAATTTCGCGCGCTAAGGCAGATACAAAAAAATACTTCTAACGCACCGAGTTATGATAACAAATTGGATGTAATGCTTGGGTTTGAAAAAAACCACATAGTTCGAGTCGACAAGCAGGCGCATCATTTGATGTTAGCCATTAATTGATTATTCGAATATTAAAATAAAATAAAATGCATCCCTATAAATTGATGAAAACTTAATGAAAACTATTGGGATAAAAGAACGTCTTCTTATGAACAAATGATGAAAATGTTAGATAACAATGTTGTCCAACTAAACCCGAAGCAGGTGCCTCCCGGGGTTTGCATGCATGTAGTTGTGCGTGCATCCGCCGGTGGCGCTATTGCATGTTTCAGCTAGCAATCGGGCGCGTCCTAGGTCGCAGATAGGGGTGTAGCCATATCTATAGCTAGGGGTGGTATAGAGGCGGTCGAGATGTTGGTGGGGCCCCAAGTGACATCTCGGCGCTAAATCCTCCGCCGTGGACGAGCTCCATCCCTCAGAAACGAGGGATGCAAGATGTAACCCTACCTAGTCATATCTTAGGAGGGCCGGGAATACTTGCCCTAATCGGCCGGCATTTATAGAGGAGAGACCTCTATATAAAAAAAAACACATCGGAAGGTCTTTGGCGGGCTGGTGCCGAAGCGATGATGTTTTTGGCTGGTATGGCCGGACATTGACAGAGTGGTAACTCTGCCCCTAACGTAACCCTCCCCAGGGATACAGGGCGACCTCCCTGTGTATAAATGGGATGCAGGGCTCTTCCATGAAGATTAACCACAATTTTCCCCAGCTGCTCGTGGGAACAGAATATGAGCACAGCGAAAAACATAGACCCAAACGAGATGAGTAATAATACTCTCGATCTCCAGGCAACTGGAGAACCTATGGAGGTAGAGATGGGGGCTATCCCCTCTCTAACTGCCAGACGTGTGAAGGTAGAAATCGGTGATACCCCTCTCTAACCTCCGAACCTAAGGAGGAAGGGACGGGGGTCATCCTCTCCCTATCCACCAAATCTCTGTCCTCCGATGAGGAGCGGGAGCTACTAAAGTCTCCCGTCCGCCACACGGAGGAACAGATGAACAACGACTGGGAGTCGCAAGGAGACAGCTAAGTCGTCTGCTCAAGGTGGGTGTCCCTTATTCAACTGTCTTGAGGCAGGTACTGGCAGATGTCGAGTCTCGCCGGGCTCAGGGAGGGTACGACAAAACGACGCAAGGAGTCTGACGCCTCAACTGTGAGGGCCGAAGTTGGAAAGCGACTCCGGTCAGATGGCAGTATACCTCAACAAAGGGCAAAAAAGACCCGAGAGGGTGCTGTCAGGAAAACATTTAGTAACGTGGCCGGAGGGGTGAGAATGGGCATTATCCACTCAGAACATTCCTCCTCACTGAATAATGATCAACTGGTGCTTCTGCAGAAGTCAATTTTGAGGGCTGTTCAGCGATTACCAGAGGAAGGGCCAAAGGTTCCAGGGCTGTGCAAATCGTCCTGGCTGGCTCCTCATCACGTGCGCCGACGAAAATAGCTCGCTTTGGCTGGAGCGGGTAGTTGTAGAGATCTAGCCAGCGAAAGGGGCTCGTCTCAAGTTGTTGTGAGGACAAGACCCCGCCCCCCAAGCCCCACGTCTGTGTGGCGTACATCCCGGACGGGGTTGATTCTCCACTGACGCCCGAGGACGTGCTCATCAGATTCAGGAGGATAAACGATGACCTGAACACTCGGGAGTGGATTGTTCTACACCGAGTACAGGAGGGACCACCGGGACAAAGGTGGACATTTTCGGTTCACGAAATGTACATGGTTACGCTGGAGGGAAACTTGCTTCAGACCATGTGGGCAGGTGTTATTCCGACCAAGGGTAAGGGGTTCTGCGGCTGAGCGTAAACCCACAGCTACCACTACCGCTAGTCACCCTACTGCAACTGGAACAAGCCCCTCCGGGGGTAGGGGAGGAGTAGTCCCTCATGCAATACCTTCAGGAAGTGGCACCTCTGGGGGAAATAAATCTACCAGCAGAACTGGTCCCAATAGAGGAGGTGGCAGGATACATCCTTCCACTAGAACCTCTAGAGGGATTCACGGGGGAGAGGAAAATCCTCCCATCGTGCGACTACCAAAAGTTGACCCTCCTTTAGGAAGCTTGGGAATCAAACTTCTGAAAAGGAGGATGGCCCAGCACCCTAATGCTAATCCAAATCCTAAACCTCTTTCCTTACCTCTCCATCTACCTGATTATCCCCATTATATACCGATGACCACCCCCATTAGGTGCATTCCAGCGAATCTGCATCATGCTAGGGCTGTAACATATCTCCTTAGCATGAAATTAAAAGAGGAGCAGATAGACATTGCTTTTCTCCAAGAGCCCTGGACCGCCAATTCGGACCTAACCAAAGGGCTAAGTAATACTTCTGGTAAAATAGTAGAGGTGGCCTTTGGTAGCAACCGCAGAGCCTGTATCTGGATCAGAAACAACTCACAGTATTTTGCACTTTCAGAATACCGTACCAAGGCCATAGCAGCCATCCATCTCATGATCATGTCCAGAGAGACCAGGCTAGATGTAGTAGCCTGCTTTGCTTACTTCCTCGGAGACAGAGGTGCCGACCAACCTCCTCCAGCAGAGGTGCGGAAATTGATCACCTACTGCAAGAGGAACAATAATCACCTTGTAATGGGGTGTGGTGCGAACTCACATCATCTGGTTTTGGGAAGCACGGACACCAACATGCGAGGTGAGTCACTGTTTGAATACATATTAGGGGAAGAGCTGGTGGCTAACAACGTAGGCTTGGCACCCACCTTTCTAACGGCTAATCGGAGAGAGGTTTTAGATCTCACGATCAGCTCAAGGCTATTGAGCACCAAAATCGACAAATGAAAGGTGTCGTCTGAACCCTCATGTTCAGACCATGCGCATATCCTGTTTAAGATTGAAACAGGCCCTAGATCTGTGGTAGAGTATCGCGACCCGAGGAGGGCGGATTGGGAGGGCTACAAGCAATCCCTCGTAACCCGACTTAGATCCGCTATCCCCACAGTAAGAGATCGTAAAGAAATATAAATTGCGGCTGAACAAGTAAGGGATTGAATTATCTCAGCATATTACGAAAACTGTCCACTAAAGACAAAAAAAGACAGTCGCGGGTCTACTCGGTGGCACAAAGACCTCGAAAAACTACGAATAGAAGTGCGACGTCTGTTCAATCGTGCTAAGACTACAGGCAACTAAGAACAATATAAGTCCGCTCTAAGACATTACAACAAGAAGATAAGGAACGTAAAGAGGGTGTCCTGGAGGAAGTTCTGCGGGGCTGTTGCCAATTTGCCCAGGAGCGCCAGGATCCACAGGATTCTCTCACGCGACCGTGTCAAAGAACTGGGTTCGATAAAACTACCAGATGGTTCCTTTATCTTAGCACACACACACTTCCCAGAATGTCCGATCCTGATTAATAAAGTCCCGCCGCGGGGGGTCGATATAAACGCCCTCAAAGGGAAGACTGGCGGGTCGCTTAGAAAATAATTACAGCCCCGGTGGTGGAGTGTGTTGTGAAGCATTTTCAGCCATTCAAGCCGCCAGGGGAGGATGGGGTGATTCCGGTCCTGCTACAGAATGGACTGGTAGCTCTCCTCACATTCCTCATCAGTCTGTATAGGGCCAGTCTGTCTTGGAACTATATTCCTTCCAGCTGGACGGGGGGTATATATTCCCAAACAGATAGAATGACAATCCAGCAATGGCTAAATCTGCCAGGATTAGCACACTCTAAGGCATTCATAAATGACCTTTCAGAGTCAAGGGCTTAAAAACTTCTAGGGCCAAAGTGACAACAACTGAGAACTCTAGTTGGCCTGTATACAGGACACACTGCCGCTTGTGTCACCACATGCACCGAATCGGTCTTGGTCAAGAGACTGGCTGCCGGCTGTGTATGGAGAGTAATGAAACAGCAGAGCACGTGCTTTGTTCCTGCCCGGCCGCGGACAGGACAAGACACCTGCTCTTTGGCCCACAAAGATGGTCGACCTCTGTAGGAGGTTGGATTTGTTGGGCGAAATATAAGTCAATTGGGCGTTAGGGACCGTTATGACCCACTCACAATTCCACCTAAACGTAAAACCTAGCTCTATCCAACTAAAACATGTTTTGTTTTCTGAGTGCCGTTGTACACGTCACGCCCATGCTAATCGTCAAAATTTTCGCTACTGGTCTAAACAAAATCCACACTGGATGAGAGGAGAACATACGCAATACCGTAAAATGATTCATGTTTGGACAGGAATGGTTAAGAACCATGTCATTCGCCTCTTTTTCACTGATGGTAATTTGAATGGAGATAATTATTTAGCACTGCTTCAAAATAATGCCATGCCAACTTTGGCAGACTTATCCTGATCGAGCAAACCCACAAGTTGCAGCTAGGGTGATATGGTTCCAGCAGGATGGAGCACTAGCACCCTACCAAATCAAAGCCAGGCAGTGTGTATCAGTACCTCAACTTAATATTTACAAATCGGCAGATAGGGAGGCGAGGATCGTTAGAATAGCCAGCACGATCACCCGATTTTACACCACTAGACTTCGGCTTATGGGGATATGTGAAAGTTTCCACCTAAACGTAAAACCTAACCCTATACAACAAAAACATGTTTTGTTTTCTGAGCGCTGTTTTACACTTCACGCCCATGCTAATCGTCCAAATTTACGCTACTGGTCTAAACAAATACCACAATAGATGAGAGGAGAACATACGCAATATCGTAAAAAGATTCATGTTTGGACAGGTTTAGTTAAGAACCATGTCATTGGCCTCTTTTTAATTGATGGTAAGTTTAATGGAGATAATTATTTAGCACTGCTTCAAAATAATGTCGTGCAGACTTATCCTGGTTCCAGCAGGATGGAGCACCAGCACCTTACCAAATCAAAGTCAGGCAGTGTCTGCCTCAACTTAATATTTACAAATCGGTGGATAGGGCGGCGAGGATCGTTAGAATATCCAGCATGAACACCCGATCTTACACCATTAGACTTCGGCTTATGGGGATATGTGAAAGGTATGGTATACAAAACTAAGCCAAGCAATTTAACTGAGTTAAAAAATATTAATAGCGATTGCGATTAGGTCGGTCACGCCTCAAATGTTGATTGACGTTAGAAGATATTTTCATTTACGATTAGGATGCTACCAAGACTTTCAAGGCATGTATTATAAATATTTCATACATTGGGATTGACGTGTTTTTCAATTTTTTCTCATTATCGAAAATGAAACGCGATTAGTTATCAATTTTTTAGCGTGTTGTAGCGACGTTTGTCAATCAGATGAATTCCTTTTTTACTGTTAATTTTTGCAATACATTTTAAAAGAATAGGTAACAATGATGAGAGTTTGGAACTTTTTTTAAATGAGCGCGAAATAAGGCCCCTAGAACCCACATCCAATATATATATATATATATATATATATATATATATATATATATATATATATATATATATATATATATATATATATATATATATATATATACCAAAGAGACTTTACATGTATGTAAATGGTGTAATTAAACCTCAGTTGTGAATTTTAAGTAATTTAGTTCACAAAATTTGGAGTTTTTTTCAAATTAAAAATAAAATATTGAAGACATGAATTGAAACGACTTAAGTGGTTAAGTCCAATGCCTGACAGAGAACTTAACTGCCATGCGTAGATTGCTCATACAACAGGCATAAATCAACGATAACCAAACAATACAAATAACAAGCATGAAACATACTACCCGAAATAGCAATCGGGTAATCTCGGCCACAAAAGACCCAAGAATCGTTTGTCAACAATTACGACGTTAGAATGACAGTTGGCTGAAATTCAAAATTTGTTAAGTGATTGTTTTTAAAGTGAGCAATTCAATAAATTTTTAAAATATACTACATTTGTATCTTGATGAACGGCACCAATTAAAGTTTTAGACTGAAAATGTAGCACATGGTAGAAAGATCAAGGTTCAAGTTAGAAAGAGATATTTAAGGTGCTAACGCTTTTATAAATAAATTACTTAAACCGTTTTTGCCAAACCATGATGTGGTATTATAAAAATATGGGAAGATAGGTACCTACGAAAGAATGAAGTAAATATTGTAAACAAAATCTACGCACGTCTCTATAAAAATGATTTTAAAAGAGTTTATTCTTATCTGTAAACTTAAACATAAGACGTCACTTAAGATCGAAACAGTCGTGGTATGTGTTTCAAGGTACAACTCAATTAATTATGTAATTTATTGTCACCTACATTTACTTTTAATGTAACATTTCCCGGCATACGAAGTCAGCGTCAAGTATCGGATAAACAAACTTTTTATTTACGCATCTACGGTTCAGTGGTAGAATGCTCGCCTCGTACGCAGACGGTCCACGGGTCGGTTCCAGTTCGATGCATGTAGCATTTTGTTTTGTTTCACTTTAATATTTGGTGGAAACAATGTGTACAGATTTCATACGTTTGTAACAAAATCTTATTTTTGTTTAAAACGCCTGGGTAACTTTGTCACCTTTGAGTCTAAAATTATAATTTTCAGCAGACATTTTGTTATTGTTGATGTTATTTAATTTTTATTAAGACAATAATTCACTAATAGAAAATTTAAAAAACTTTTTTAGTTGTTGGAAAACCCGGTTTGATTAGATTGACTAAAAATTAAAAAACTCATTAGGCGATTTATAATATTAGATAGATTTATAACTGCTACGTTTATAATTTGGAAGATACTTTACTTTTCTAAATATGAATTAAGTTTTCTGCTGGAAAGATTTTGTAATTTTATATTGAAATTTGTAATACAAGTTGCTTTTAAAGAGACTTACTGTACCTATACATACTAAATTTTAATTTTCTAGCTTCATATAAAATTAAGTTTTGGGCATTTTTTTCTTAAAAGGAGCTAGAAAACAAGATTTTTTTCATAATAGAAAGATATCGATGGTAACACTTTCGAAAGAATTCCTTAAATGAGCGCGTATTAGGACCTCTAAAATCGATCTTCAAGGTTCATGTAAGTTTAAAGTCTTAATTAGTGAATTTTCGTAGAAAAAATTCACTATTGGGGAGATCCCGACTTCGACTTTTGAATTTTGAAAAATTTTTTGCAAATGAGCGCGAACTAGGACCCCTAGAACCCATATCCGGGGTCAGTTTCAATTTTTATATGTTATATATATATATATATATATATATATATATATATATATATATATATATATATATATATATATATATATATATATATATATATATATATCACACCGATAACTCAAAAAATAATGGGCCGATTTTGATAAAATTATGCATGTACCTACCTTTTGTAAATGGCTTGGATAAGTTGGTTAGTCAAGAAAATCGGACGAGATTTTACGGAAAAATGTTGAGTTTCCATTCGAAAAAAAAAATTTATATCAAAAAATAATGGGCAGATTTTGATAAAATTTGGCATGTACCTTCCTTTTGCAAATGACTTGGATAAGTTCGTTAATCAGGAAAATCGGGCGAGGTTTTCCGGAAAAAATTTGAGTTTCCATTCGAAAAAAAAATTTATCTCAAAAATAAAAAAGCTATGATAATCAAATTTGGTAGGTAGATTGACGATACAAAAAGTACACTATGTTACAAGAAAAAAAAGTTATAATAAAATATTTTGTGCCAGATCATTTCTAGGAAAATTCACTACCATAACGCACTTGCTGCGTCCAGGCTTTTTTAGTAATATACCGTACCAATAATGTAGGTACCATTGTTATGAAAATTCACTACTATAACATACTTGCTGCGTCTCGAATTTTATTGAATAGAGAATGAAGCAATCTTTCAAATGGGGCTTTACAAGCCCCTACTTCCTATTTAACAATTTGGGGGTTGCAAACTGTCACTCGACGGGAGTTGAATGTAGTGGCGAAGTTTTTACGTTGCAGGGTGTTACTTTCGAATCTAAAATTGACGTGTTTCGGGACTTTTTATAAATATGCACAATAATTCGAGATACTGACTTTAATCCATTTGGATCTTCCACACTGTTGATGAATGATGAATGCAAGCAGCGTCCTAGTCGAATTTCACTTTACTAATTTGAACATTTTATCATTTTCTTTACCTATCTGTAAAATTTCTATCTCTAAATATAGGTTTTAAGCAAATGTTAGTAATGGAGAATTAACTTGCCACCACTATAATTTTCGAAGCATATTTAGCATTCTACTAAAAAGAAGCTAATTTTTCATTGAATAATTATTAGGTGCTGTAAAATAACGAATCAAGTATCGGTAAACAAGCTATTGGAAGTCCAAATGGAGCAAATTAATGCAAGAACAAGCAGAAAAAAAACTACTCAACAATGCATATAATCGAACGCGTGAATCGTAATAGACACTCAGCTTTTAAACCATTACCTTTTCCATTGCGATAACAAGTCCCTGTAAGGACACTTTAAAAAACACAACACTAAACCCATTAGCACAAACAAAACGGAATATTACACACTGTTTTACATAAAATATTGGAAAAATTATTAAAATACCGGAGCACCTTCAATCATGTATCGCGAACTTCTCAAGTAACGAAATAACGTCATTTCCAAAGCACCCTTGTTTCACTGGATTGGAGATGTGCCTTGATCCTTATAACCTGTGACAGTGAAACAAAAAATGGGATAAAAACTTGTCGCGTCACTTGTATTGTAGTCCCTACCTCTATATTTTCTTGGTAAACATTTCTTTTGAAACCAGTTGGCTTTGGATTAAATATTGCCAGTACAGCCAATATTAGAATTTTAAATTCACACCGACTGTCAATTTGTTTAGTACATGACGGCTTAAACGACGGTATTTTCGTGTGTGTTTTAATTTAAAATTTTCTTTGTGATATAAAGTGAAAATTATTTAAGGATATTTTATTGATGGTTGTCTTCATGCACTTTGATTATCATATTTTTGTCTTAAATATGCATAACAATGATAAAGTTTTAGTTTGTGCTATAAAAATGAATGCTCAGATCGATCTAATATATGTGTACATTGACGCGAGATATTTAAGCTAAACATATTTATACGTCTACATCATATACAGTGTGAAATAGTCCTATGGAATAAATTCAGTATCACCAATAATGTACATGTTTATAAAACTCGCGAAATACGTAACCTAAAAATTAGGTTAATAAAATGATATCCTGCAACGTGAAAACTTCAGCCCTACACCAAATCCCCATCGAGTGAGAGTCGCAACCACATTTTTTTAGTAGGAAGTGTGGGCTTATAATACCTCATTTGAAGGATCTCTTCATCCTCTATTCAAAAATGCCATGGCTTTAAAATTTATTGCAAAAATTAACAGTAAATACAATCAAATGAATCTGATCGAATATCTCGCCACAACAAACTAAAAAAGTAATAACTAATTACGTTTCATTCTTGATAATGAGAAAAAAATTACATAAAACATCAATCTCAATGCAGGATATGTTAAAAATCCATGCCTTCAACGTCCTGGTACCAGGACCCTAATCGTATATAAAAATGTCTTCTAACGTTAATCAAAGTCTGAGGCGTGACCGAGCTAATCGCAATTGTTACGCGGATGAAAGCACCCTCCACTCAAATATACAATATTCTAAGCCTGTCTCTTTAGCCCAATTAGATGAGGATCGCAGACTCATGGGGGTTCTGTCTCTGTGGATCACCAAAAAATATTAGACTGTGGAGGTAGAAATCTTGTACAATTCAACTCCACCAAATCTCAGTCTTGCTTTCTATCTCATAAGAGATACACCAGCCCTAGACCCTTCACAATGAACAACCAAGTTATTCAAAGTACTTAGTTCTTTTCACTTGTTGGCATATCTGTGGATTTAAATCTCAATTGGCACCAACATGTCACATCAATTGCAGAAGCGGCTGCTAAGAAATTAGATTTCCTCTTTCGGGCTCGTCAATACTTTTCACCAGCTAATCTCTATACTTCACAAATAAGGCCAAACCAAAAAAAAAAACGCGTAGAATCTAAGAATGCAAAAATATACAAGCTACCCCATTTGAAATAGCGAAGTTACAGGCAACTTTCGGTATAACTTATATAAAAATTAAGGAAAAAAAAAATAAAAATAAAACATATATATATATATATATATATATATATATATATATATATATATATATATATATATATATATATATATATATATATATATCTGTGTGTGTGTATGCATGTGGGTAAATGGTTAAATTATGTATCACTAGCCTAACTGTTATAAACCGTTGAAGATGCATTAACTTAAAGACAAATGATCTGTGGTCAAGAGACATATGTCTAAGGCCAAAGACGTGTATTCGCAAAACGCGCGCTACACATATACACACATGCAACTATCGCTCTAAGCACCTAAACCTACTAATCAAGGGCGTAGATAAGGGGAAGGTAGAGAGGGCAATTCGCCCTACAACTCTAAAAATATAATTGAAAAAATAATTTGTCGTAGGAGTACGAAATAGGTGGATACATTTTCTAATTGTTGTGATGCCGCCCCTATAGCACCGCAGCCGTTGGCTTACTGTGCATGTACTATTACCGTACTACCATAAATAAAAACTGGAGTGAATGAGAGCGGTTTTTAAAAGCAGAACAATTATTTTAATTTACTAAATGTGTTGGTGGTTATAAGAATATTATATTTTAATATTTTAACCCCGTTAGCGGCCTGATATAACAATAGATAATAGTAAAGTATAGGATAAGTTAGTCCATATGCTGTGCTGGCTGTGCTACAATGTAGATAATAAATAGCAGGTCATAATAATAATAATAGCATCTGGACGCCACTCCTTCTGAATTGAAGGGCGTTTTAAGTGAATGAATATAGAATTTTCTGTTCTTCAATTCTGATAATTGGAAATCTGGGATTCTTTGAGTTTGACCTTCAAAAAATACGAAGTCAATTTATTCTCGACATTAGAACCTGCCGCTCGCCCCCAGCCGGTTGAAACAGCAATGAATCACGTTCTCAGAGCTCCGGTAATATTTGCAAAATTTCATCAAAATAACTTTGTCATCTTCGGAGATAACTTTTTTTTCGAAAGAAAACCCAAATTTCCCTGGAAAACCTTGTCCGATTTTCCTGGCTAACGAACTCGTCCAAACTATTAATAAAGGAAAGATTCTTGCCGAGTTTCATCAAAATCGGTTAAAACCTTTTTGAGTTATCGTGTGGATATATATATATATATATATATATATATATATATATATATATATATATATATATATATATATATATATATATATATATATATAAAACTGATTCCGGATATGGGTTCTAGGGCCCTAGTTCGCGCTCATTTGAAAAAAAAAATTTGCAAAGTCATCATCATCTATACCTCTTTATTAGTGATTTTTTTAAATAAAAATTCACTAATAAGATATGTCTTTTGAAAGAAATAAAAAACTCTGGACGCAGCAAGTGCGTTATGGTAGTGAATTTTTATTAAATGCTTCAAATTTAAATAACTCAATTTTCTATAAACTTAGAGAGTTTAATTTTAATACGTAGTAAGGTCTTTCCTAATGCAAGATATCCACAAAATTTCATTAAAATAACTTTGTAATTTTCAGAGAAAAAAATTTTTTTCGAAAGAAAATTTAAAATTTGAATAACTCAATTTTCTCTAAACTTAAAAAGTTGAATTTTGGTACGTAGTAAGACCTCTCCTGAGGAAACATATATAGTAAATTTCATTAAAACAGCTTTGTTACTTTCGGAGAAAAAAATTTTTGCGAAAGAAAACACAAAATTTTCCCGGAAAACCCCGTCAGATTTTTCTGGATAACGAACTCATCCAAGCCATTAATAAAAGAAAGGCACTTGCCAAGTTTCATCGAAATCAGTTAATTATTTTTTGAGTTATCAGACGGATACATATATATATATATATATATATATATATATATATATATATATATATATATATATATATATATATATATACGTATATATATATATATATATATATATATATATATATATATATATATATATATATATATAAACATATAAAAATTAAACCTATTTACAAATGAACTTTAATAAGATCTTATGCTGTGACAATACATCTCTCAAGCAGTGGCGATTTCTCCTAGTGAGCTATAATATAATCAAAATGTGCACAGTTATATATGTTTTATTTCTTTTTCCCTTAGTCTTAATACACTACTTATTTTATGACAATCGATTTAATTTACTTATTTGATTTCATAAATAGTCGGTTTGTGTAGTCACTTGGAATGAAGTAGATACCACGTCTTCTAAGAAATTCAGAGAATATGAGTAGATCAATAGCAACTGGGAATGAATTCGGTCAGTCCCTCACCCACGTGTTTAAAATAGTGAGGAAAATATCATTCATTTTAACACTGCAGTGAGCTATAAAATTTTTATTAACTCAGTTTTCTATAATCTTAGAAAGTGTAATTTTGGTAGGTAGTAAGCTATTTCCTAGGACAAGATATCCACCAAATTTCATTAAAATAATTTTGTAATTTTTGGAGAAAAAAAATTTTGAAAAGAAAATTTAAAATTTGAGTAACTCAATTTTCTATAAACTGAGAAAGTTGAATTTTGGTACTTAGTAAGTCCTCTCCCAAGGCAACATATATAGTAAAATTCATTAAAACAGCTTTGTTATTTTCGGAGAAAATTTTTTTTTAAAGAAACTTCAATTTTCCCGGAAAAAACCGTCCGATTTTCCTGCCTAACGAACTCATCCAAGCCATTAATAAAATAAAAGAAAGGCACTTGCCGAGTTTCATTAAAATCGGTTAATTATTTTTTGAGTTATCAGACGGATACATATATATATATATATATATATATATATATATATATATATATATATATATATATATATATATATATATATATATATAAAAATTGAAAATGACCCCGGATATGGGTTCTAGGGGTCCTAAATCGCGCTCATTTGAAAAAAATTTTGTTGCAAAGTCTCACCATCGATACCTCTCTATTAGTGAATTTTTTTAAATAAAAATTCACTAATAAGAAAGCAAAAAACTGCCAACTGTGGAACAAACTCTCATTTTTAGCTGTATACTAAATAGTGACAGTATTTGCTGTTTCTTTGGTGTGTCAGTCCAGGATTGTGTGAAAATTTCCATGTAATTTTTTTTGTATTTTTGTCAAAAAGCTGTTTGTGAATAATTATATCCTATAAAGTGTAGCTCTTGTGTAAATTGCTTGAATTGAATAATTGTCCAGCAAAATCGGACAAGTTTTTTGGGACAAATTTGTTGATTTTCGTAAATTTATATATTTTTTAAACAATAAAGTTATTTTAATGGAATATGGTACATGGTTTTTACTATAAATGTTATACTATTTACCAAATTTGATGTATTTCATTAAACAAAACAAAAATATTTGGAACTAAAACATTTAAATCAAAATTCACTACCTTAACGCACTTGCTGCGTCTAGACTTTTTTATATTGGAATAAAAATCATTTAACTAAAGATTACGTGTATGCAGCCATATATAACATATAATGAGAGAATGGTATGGCATTGTCAGCAACGTATGAAAAATGTATGTGTCTAAGTACACATACATCTGTAAACATGTATGAATATATATATATATATATATATATATATATATATATATATATATATATATATATATATATATATATATATATATATATTGTGTGTGTGTCTATAAAATGTACTTATATTTTAGGTATATTTTACATCACCCCTCCCGAGAGAATTTTCTTACCTACGCCCTTGCCTCTAAAGAACAAGTTGTGTGAAAGACCCTGTCCATTATCATATTTGTTTCTTTTCCAGGACTATATAAGAGTTTTATTTATCGTAACAACAAACCGATTACACATTTATAACTGTTTCGCATCCAAACAATTTTATTTCTTTGAAAGATACACAAACGATAATTACCACTCATAAATGCTTTGATGTTCACTTAGAGTATTAGTTTAACTATTTGTGCTATGAGGTAGTCAAAGGGAATATAAAAGGAATAGTACTTTCTTTATTGAAATTAAGCGGGTTATTGCAAAATGTAGACTTATTTTCTCGATTTAAATGTCTCAAAGATATTTAAAGTGTACCTTAAGTAGTCAAATAAACTTTCCTTTATAGTTTGATACGAGAGCTCATATTGTATGAGTTGCGGTAAAAAGCGAACGTTGCCGTATAAAATTTTAATATCCAAGTTAAAATGCCGCAGTCGGGCCTCTGAATTTTTCTATATTAAAACGCTTGGTATGCTTCAGAGAGGCACTTATTAAAAATTTTCAAGTTTATTATATTGTGCAGTCTCCACCGTAGGTTTAAGAATTTACAAGTTTATCTTTACTGTACATATAGATACTCTCAATGAGATTATTCTTCAGATTTTAATATATGACTTTTTAAAAGCTTCTATGGCTGATGAGTGAGTTCAAGTCTGTATAAAAGATGCATATTAATGTTCTCAGACGATATGAATATAAAAATCAATGCAGAGGCGTATAGCAGGAGGGGGGGGACTGTCTATAAAAGTGTTTTAATTTTGTGCTACATAATATTCCTAGTAATAACACAAAGCGAAAACCTTGTCACATCTGGTGTCCGGGTCAGTGAGGTCATTCATTCTAGAACAGCAACATGAGTAAAATATATCGATGTCCCTTCGTATAGCAGCAACGAAATGTCCAAAATACTTAGAATCAATCAGCCAATGACATTGGTAAGTTTTGTCTTCTCAAGGAAAGTACCAATGTGTAAAAAGTTTGTATATACCAACAAGAAATTACACATATTCTTCGAAAAAAAAAACAAGGCCAATACAATAGAGAATTTCAGGAAGAGTTCTTTAGAAAAATTCAAATGGCTAGCCTATTCAGCTAAATATGAGTGTCTTCTGCAAATATTGTTTCTTTATTTGAAAAACAGAACGACGGCAATAGCGGTGGACAACCTGTGGGTCAGCTGTATTCCGAAGCTTAGGGAAATAGGAAGAAAAGTTCTTAAAATTTTTCAAAGTATGAAGAGACGGAATATCATAAAATGTATGTTTTACATTTTACAAAGTTGGACCGTATAATGACGAAACGGGCAGTACCAGTCGATGAGATAACTTCAACATAGATAAAGAAATAGGCACAAGAAAACAGGAAAAAACTAACACCTATTATCGAAACGATAATATTTTGTGGAATGTAGTGAATTGCTTTAAGAGGCCATAATGACAATGGCAAATTAGATATTAGTGATTGTATCCCTGTGGACATTGGAGAAGGCAAATGTAGGGGTTTGCTCATAGTACAAGCAACAGAGGAGCCCGTTACTCTTGTCCATAAGGCACTAAACTACAAGAGTTATTTTTTTGATACATAGGTTCATAATGACGTACTGAATGTAAAAACACAAAATCCTTACAAATTAGGAGGGCGAAGTATCGCTATTTTGAGGAAAACCGTTTCGGCCTATATCTCCGTAACCGTGCACTTTAGGCCAAAAATGACAATAACCTTTATTGTAGACAATTGGATTTCTCACCTTTTTTATTTAATAATTTTTTTTGTATCACTCAGCGTTTAAAATTTATACGACTATTAGGATTCATTTATTGACTTTTTTACCTATATCTTTGTTATTAATTGTTTAAACAATAAAACGCTTATAACTTTTCAATCGACAAATTTCCTATAACTTATACTTAAAACTTTTTTTTCTCAAATTAATAATTTTAAAGTTATTACGCGTTAATTTCAAAAATCCTGTGCCTAGACGGTTGACGCCAGTCTGGGCTTGAAAACTGAGTCATCCAACATCTGGCCATATATATATATATATATATATATATATATATATATATATATATATATATATATATATATATATATATATATATATATATGGCGTCAACCGTCTAGGTTGTTTGTTAATAATTGTTTAAA
Source organism: Tillus elongatus (assembly GCA_964006375.1). Taxonomy (NCBI): domain Eukaryota; kingdom Metazoa; phylum Arthropoda; class Insecta; order Coleoptera; family Cleridae; genus Tillus; species Tillus elongatus. The sequence continues at coordinate 75,261,480 of OZ023265.1, read as the reverse complement.
CAATAAAACACCTATAACTTAACTTTTCAATCCACAAATTTTCTACAACTTTTACTTAAAACTTTTTTTTCTGATATTAATATTTTCATTTTAAGTTATAACGCGTTAATTTCAAAAATCCTGTGCCTAAACGGTTGACGCTAGGCTGGGCTTGAAAACTGAGTCATCCAACATCTGGCCATATATATATATATATATATATATATATATATATATATATATATATATATATATATATATATATATATATATATATATATATATATACTGGCCTCAACCGTCTAGGCACAGGATTTTTGAAATTAACGCGTTATAACTTTGAAAATATTACTTTTAGGAAAAAAAGTTTTAAGTAAAAGTTGTAGGAAATTTGTGGATTGAAAAGTTAAATAATAATCGTTTTATTATTTAAACAATTATTAACAAAGATATAGGTAAAAAAGTCAATAAATGAATCCTAATAGTCGTATAAGTTGTAAACGGTGAGTGATACAAAAAAATTATTTAATAAGACAGATGAGAAATACAATTATCTACAATAAAGGTCATTACCATTTTTGGCCTAAAGTGCACGGTTACGGAGATATAGGCCGAAACGGTTTTTCTCAAAATGGCGGCACTTCCGCCCTCCTAATTTGTAAGGATTTTGTGTTTTTGCATTCAGTACGTCATTCTGAACCTATGTATCAAAAAAAACTCCTGTAGTTTGGTGCAGAAACAAATTCTCTATTGCCTGTAGTAACAAGTTTAGAGCTGATTCCGGCGATTTAGATTTGCAGCAGCATTTACAGAATTGCTGAAAGAAAGCGGTATATATTGGAGCGCTGATGCTGAACGAAATAATAGTAGCTTGCAACGATATTATTAAAAAAAGTTACCTTAGATATTAATGAATCAAAGTATTTTCAAAATTAGCTGATGAAACCAGGGATATTGCAAAAACAGAATACTTAGATAAATAATCAAACTGATTTGCACTATTTTATTGAACGTATAACTGCAGCTTCGCTTAAGTTCTCAGCTTTGTCAAATACATAATTTTGTGCTGAGAACTTCAGTGAAACTGCAGTTATGCGTCCAATAAAATAGTGTAAATCAATTTGTTTATTTATCTAAGTTGACAATGGATTTATATCAAGTATCGGCCTCCAAAATATCATAAAAACACAATAATTGCTTTTATGTGTTAGGTATGTAAATAACCACCAAGTTTGTGAATCCTTTTTGACATTTGTTCCTATTACATCTACCAATGGTGAGTCCTTAGCTAATGTGATTGAAACTGAATTATGGAATCTAGGGTTGCCAATATGAGTGGAAAATTAAATGGTGTTTAAGCCAAAATTCAAGAAAAATAGCTCCCAGCTATATATGTTCATTGCGGTGCTCATAGTTCGAGTTTGGCGTTAACAGACGCTTGTTCTATTTCAAATCTTATAAATTGTATGAAAGTAATTGAAAGCGGCTATAATTTTTTAACGCACTAAAACGACAAGATGTCCTATCAGTGGAGGTTTCTACAATTGATGGACAATCGAAACAAGAGGGACTAAAGCAATTATGCGCTACACGATGGGCTCAAAAATAAGACTCAGTTACTGTAATGAAAGGTCTATTAGAATCAGTTGTGCATGCTTTAGAATTTGTTGTTTTGTGGACGGGCAGATAATCTTCTACAAACGCACGGTTGCTTCTAAATACTAAATACATTATCCAAATCTGAGTTTCTTATTTGTTTATTAATTATTGGACAGATATTTGCTTACACCATACCACTTGTGAAATTACTGCAATTAGTCAACGTAGATGTATCTATAAGTACATTTGGAGAACCCAAATCACCACGACACATCTTTTTAAAGACCTAGCAATCGTTTCACTAACACAGTTAGCGTCATCAGAGTATGAAAAATTGTTAGTCGATCGTCAGATCTTTAAAAAGATGTGTTGTGGTAAATTGGGTTTTCCAATCTTAACCTAATAAATTTATCTGCTGCTGTCAATTTAGCAGAAAATTGTGTGAATGAACTACAGAAAATTCGGAACAATATTGACTTGATATTCCGAAACATATTTTCCGAAGCAGAGCCTCTCACGGCCAAGTTATTCAGTTAGCAAATAAAAATTTCAAGGACTGTCGCTAGACAAACCCATAGTGCAAATGTCCCAACACACTCTGCTGAAAAATATTACAGAATATCAATTTGCAGTTAACAGAGAGATTTTTAAAACATAGAAATATACTGGGTGCTTACAAGGACGTTCCAGTTCTGGTGTATGAGTCGGTTTCCCTTAAAATCAAAAATGATGATGGCTCCTCCTTGTACAAAAGATTCCGGTGGTAAAAAACCCCTCCGTTCGGATCTCCGGTAGAGGGGTGTACAGGGGGCGCCAGCATCAAGATTTAACATATCCTTCTCGAATATATGTGGCCTTAATTCTAACTTGAACTCCGCCCATCATTTCCTCCAGGCTAATAGGCCCCAACTCCTCTTCCTCACCGAAACTCAAATCAGTGCCAAAACAGCCACTAATCACCTTAATTTCTCGGGATATGAGCTCCTTACTTCCTTTAGATTGCATGGAGGCGTGTGCGCGTACATCCGTAGCAATCTACCCTGCGCCAGACTCCCCAATTTAGAAGCTGGAGGAAAAGACATACTGTGAATAAAACTATCTCTCAGGGCTGCAACTAAATTCATCTGTTGCATTTACCGGTCACCTTCTGACAACAACTTTGTCCAGCTCTCTGACTACCTTTCTGAAAAAACCGACCATCCGATTTCTGAATATCCTTCCTCCTAGATCACTATTGTTGGTGACTTCAATGTCCATAATAAGGAATGGCTAGGATCTTCAAAAACCGATCCACAAGGAAGAGCAGCGGAGGCCTTTGCAGTCAGCAATTCTTTAGCCAATATGGTTCAGCAACCTACTTACTTTCCTCGCATCCCAACACACAGCTCAAATTCCTTGGATCTCCTTCTTACTACAAAACCTTAATGCTATAAGATATCAGTCACCGCCCCCCTGAGTAGCTTAGACCACGGCATGGTCACTGCTTCCTGTGCAATGCAACCCGAGGTCACACAGTCATCACACCCACGTATCGTTTGGCACTACAACTCCGCAAACTGGGACGAAATGCGGGATTACTTTTCCTCATTTCCATGGGCGTCTGTCTGCTTCTCTCATCCTGACCCCTCTGATATCGTCACCGAAATTATCCAAGCTGGCATGGAATTATTTATTCCACGTACACAGAAAACCTCTTCAGCCACTCAAAAGCCCTGGTTCTCTAAATCCTGTGACAACGCCAGACATGAAAAGGTCAAAGCTCACAAAACGCTTCTACACAATCCCAGTCAAGAAAACCGTCAAGCATTTAACGACGCAAGAAACCGATATGTCCGCATTCTTTCTGAGGCAAAAAACTCGTTTAATAACCACATCAAAAACAAAGTCCTCTTAAGCTCCAACGGCGGCAAACCTTTCTGGACTCTTGCTAATTCTATTAGGAATAATTTCTGTAAGAGCACGTTCCCACCTCTTGTCTCAGGGGATGAAATTGTTTCTACCGCCTGGGCAAGGCTGAACTTTTTGCTTCGTTGTTCGCCGGAAATTCTACTCTCAACCCACCTTCAAATGTTCAACCACCAACAGTCCCCAATGTCGCGCATAAAATGACGGATATCGTTTTCAAAACTAAAAAGGTACGAAAGATGCTCTCTTCTCTTAATACCAGGAAAGCCTCTGGCCTTGACGAGATCCCAGTAATTGTTCTCAAAAAATGCGGACCAGAACTTGCTCCTGTCCTCACTCGCCTGTTTCAGATATCTAACAATAAAGGCATATTCCCTAGTAACTGGAAAACTGCTCAAGTACAACCCATCCCCAAGAAAGGATCCAAAGCGCTTCCTAGCAACTACAGGCCTATCTCTCTCCCTTCAGTCATCTCTAAAGTGATAGAAAAATATATAAACACCGAATTACTAAAATTTCTTGAAAACACAGTCTAATCCACGACAGGCAGTATGGATTCCGTCAGCGCAGATCGACTGCCGACCTCCTCTCCTTTGTCACCTATTCTTGGAACAAGTCTATGGAACGGTGAATCCGAGATTGTCGCTCTAGACATATCCAAATCATTCGACTAGGTCTGGCAAGCAGCGCTGCTTAATAAACTTCCGGCCTATGGCCTATCACCAAAACTCTGTACCTGGACAGCAGTTTTCCTCTCCAACCGGAGCATCTTTGTTGTCGTGGATGGCAATTACTGTAAACTGTATCCAATTAATGCAGGAGTTCCACAAGGTTCAGCTTTAGCCCCTACTTTGTTTCTTCTACTCATCAATGACCTCCTGTTTAGCACATCCAACCCAGTCCACAGTTACGCGGACGACAGTACCCTCCACTCAAATATACAATATTCTAAGCCTGTCTCTCTAGCCCAATTAGATGAGGATCGCAGACTCATGGAGGGTTCTGTCTCCGTGAATCTCCAAAAAATATTAGACTGGGGAAGTAGAAATCTTGTACAATTCAACCCCACCAATTATTAATCTTGCTTTCTTTCTCATAAGAGATACACCAGCCCTAGACCCATCGCAATGAACAACCAAGTTATTCAAAGTAATGAGTCCTTTTCTCTTGTTGGCATTTCTGTGGATCGACATCTCAATTGGCACCAACATGTCACATCAATCGCAGAAGCGGCTGCTAAGAAATTAGGTTTCCTCTTCCGAGCCCGCAAATACTTTTCGCCAGCTAATCTCTATACCTTATATACTTCAAAAATAAGGCCAAACCTCGAATACTGCTCCCACATCTGGGGTGCAGCTGCCGCTTCTACACTCGCTATCCTGGACTCCATTTAAAAGAGAGCTATACGTCTCATCGGTGACCCTACCCTCACCCAAAGGCTGCCATCCCTTGCCCACCGACGTGCCGTTGGTGACCTCATTCTTTTTTATAGATATCTACACGGGCACTGCTCAGAGGAGCTCTCTTCCATAGTTCATCCACCTGCTGCATCCAACAGATATACCAGGGGAACAGAGCGAATGCACCCTTTTACTGTCCAGGTCACCAGACATAGAACATTTTGTTATGCCCGATCTTTTGTCCCGAGGACTTCCAAGTTGTGGAATTCCTTGCCGGCACATGTTTTTCCTTCTCCTCCGAACCTTCAAGTCCAGAATTAACAAGTTGCTTCTTTCCTCCTTGTCAACACCCACGGTACGATAGTATTTAGGCTGTAAGCCCTCGTGGTGTGTTGTTGAAAAAAAAATGTATTTGAATTTTGTTATATTTGTTTTACGTGTAATAGACATGGCGTTGCTTTTTCTGATATTGAAGCCAAGCCTATTGCGATCACTCTACTTAGATAAGCTAGTAACATCCCGTTGTAGCTCAGTATTATCAGCATCCTCAAGAGTTCTAAAAAAATTAAATGATCCGCAAACATCAATATAAACCAGTGAACAAACACCCATGCAAGGTCTTTATAAATATACTTATTGTGCCATGTCCAGTATATTTGACAACGTAGATATTATAGATAAATAATAAACAACATATGTAATTCTACAGTCTTTTCACTTTTTGGGGGGCTACATTTTTTATAAAACCTGTATTAAAATCACTTTTATAACCACATTTTCGCCACAGGGTTACTGTATTATTGATTCCAGTGATTTTAGAGGGGACCATCAAGAGCTCCCGAGCAGCACATACATCCAATTTAGGTTGTCTTTATCAAAGATTTCGCGAGTATGATGGCTCTAAAAGGGGCTTTCTAAACTTGAATATTTCATAAAGTTCACTACCGTCGAAGGCGAAAAGCGCGAGGCGAGACTTCACAGTTCAAACATTAAAAATTCCTGTCGATGTAAAAAGCTGCTGAAGTCTGGTGAAAACGAAGGAAAATGTCAGATAAGTGAAAAAAGAATCTGTCAAATGGAAACAGGAGGTGTGGAGATGGAAATGGGCTTGTCTAGCACTCTAACAGGGCATGATGGATTGGAAACAGGATACTCTCTAACTTTGCTTTGGCAGTGAATAAGCTAGCTGTGTTAATTTAAAAAAGTATGACGCAGCAAGTGCGTTATGGAAGTGAATTTTCATAAAAATGTTTTTAATAGCAGATATGTCTTTTTTTTAAAGAAAGCAGGCATCAAATTTGGTTACCAATATAACCTATATTATAGTAGAACCAATGTACCATATTTTATCAAAATAACTTTTTTTTTATTGTTTGAAAATGTACCAAAAGTATATAAAATAATAAACTTAAAATGTTCCCGAAAAAACTGGTTTCCTGGCGAACGAACCTTAAGTTAATAGTAAATTGAGCTATTGAAATTTAACGCATTTAATAAAAATTCACTACTAAAACGTGCCGAGTTTCTTTTCTCACAAACATGTATTATATTTCGATGAAAATGCAAAAATGCATAAGAGGATTTAAAAAAGAAAATTTGTATCACCGACGACTTATGGACCACGCTCTGATTGTAAAATTAATTTATAATATGAGGCTCAAGACAACCTACAATTAACATATACAATTTTTTCTCGTATCTTGTATATTAACGGATATACACAGATTTTTGCTAAGATAATTCCCTAAAAATTACAGACTAAAATCATAAACTCTAACTAAAACTACTGCCAAAGCATCGGAGAAAGGGTATATTTAAAATTAATTTTCTGGAAATATTTTAGTAAAATTGAGTAAAGCCTGTACGCAGCAAGTGCGTTATGGTAGCGAATTTTACAGAACTATTTTTAACATTAAATATGTTTGACATGAGATTTAGTAGATAGTGTAACCTTTATAGAAGAAACAATGTACGGAATTTCATTAAACTAACTTTTTGTTTGAAAAAGTACAAACATTTTCTGAAGATAAGTTTTAAATTCTCCAAAAAAAACTCCCTGGCCAACGACACTATCCACGTAATTTACACAAAAAATACACCAGCCAAGATACAATTATTTACAGAAAGCGTTTTGGCAGAAATTAAAAAAATGTTTACATGAAGATAAGAATATGTCCCCTTATTGAAAGTAACAATAAACTGTCACAATTTTGTTTTAGAGACAGTACCGAATTTTTTCCAAAGCACTCTTAGAAATACAATAAATCGAATATTATTGACGAGATAATAGAGCAAACCATATGATGTGATACATCATTGTAATCAGAAAAAAATCTGTTTCTGAAAATACAATATAGAATAAGAATAAGAAAAAAAGTTGACAATCGCTGCAGGACTGTAGTGCGTGCCACACTGAAACAATTCACATTTTTAGATTCCCTGTTCAAAAGTGTTATAATAATGTATTTGTTGCAAAGATCTGCAATCAATAGTTTTCGTTTCCAATTTTCGCGAAAACTATATATACATATATATATATATATATATATATATATATATATATATATATATATATATATATATATATATATATATATATACCTATATTCATTACAATAAAATATCATCAAACTCCACAAGGTTGCTAGGTTACGTTAACGATCTGTACAATTTTGTGATTATCTATCTGGTAAAGCCAGTTAGGATTATGTACGTTGTAATCGCAAAGCAGGGCAACTTCAGAGTAGTTTTGTACCAAAGAGTTAGGATTATGGACATTGAAATCGCCAAGCAGGGCAACTTTGGAATTCGGGTGGTTTTGTATCAAATTACAGAGCAACGTCAGAACCTCGGTGGTTCAGGGGTAAGAACGTGTGCTTCTGAACCGAAGGGTACTGGGTTCGATCCCAGGGTACTCCTTTAACTTTTTCAGTACAAACTGTAAAATTGACATCAACCGAGGTTCTGGCATTGTATTTGAGCAAGTTGAATATCTGCACGTTCCGCCCTTCGGAGGGGGCGTAAAGCCGTCGGTCCCGTGTCCATGCGATTTTGGGCACGTTAAAGATCCCTACCCTCCTTACAGAAAGGCAGGGGTTCGGCAAAATTTCCAGGATAGTGAGGTTAAACTGCTCCCTGGCGTCGGTGATTGGCCATAGTCGCGGAAATAGGCCGACGTTAAAGAAACAAAACACAACACACAGAGCAACGTCGGAATTCTGTAAATGGTGCATGACCTTCTGCTGAAGTATTGCTATCAGCTGATATATGGCATAGCTAGTAGATGGTTTGACTCGCATTTTAGATATGTGACCCCTTGACATTTTTCTGATGACTAGCGTTGAAAACCACAAAATACTAACATTGGCTTACCTAGGCAAGTCAAATCATTGTCCCACGTTCGCAACACATCCCCTCCAAACAGATAACTCACAAGGATATACTTGACAAACCCAGCATTACAAATTTGCTCAATCAGACGACAAGAAATTTTTACTCTTCGTTTTCCATATCAAGACCCTGGTTCAATACAGCTTGCCGAAAAGCAGTAGCTACTCAAAAGTTTGCCTACCATTTTTGGTGCAGAAACCCTACCAGACAAACTCTCACTGCCTTTGTATTAGTAAGGAACAGGTGCCATCATATGATGAAGCCAGAATTGGCTTCATCATATGATTCACCAAACATTAAGGGATAAACTCATGTGTCCATACAATACCCGACGTTTTTTGTCTATCGCATAGGTAGAAATTTCACCACCTTTCCTCTCTAGGCTTTAAATGATTATTTATTGTATCGCCCTGTTGCTTTAAATTCCACGCTTGATTTGAGGTGCAAGAGCCCACCAACTATTCCAGGTGTAAAGTCAAAAATGAGAGAAATATTTTTCAGACATCGTACTGTTACGTACATATTAAAAAATTCAGTTATTAAAAGGCATTAGGACCTCATTGAACCTCAGCCATCGTTCTTAATATGCGTGCTCCTGAAGTAACTTCAATTTCGCATCTTTTGGTGTCGCATAAGATGGATGTATGTTCATCTTCCTGAGAACAAGCTCGAGTTAATGGAGACAAATCCGATGTGGCGAAGTATCGTCCAATTTCCTTTCTATCAGTTTTGTCTAAAGTTATGGAAAAAGTTATCAATATAGAGCTTATAAAATACCTTGAAAAACATTATAAATGATCGCTACTACGGGTTTGGTCAAAACCGATTTACTGGATATTCTGATATGTGTCAGTCATCCTTGGAGTTCTGCTTTCGAAAAGTTTGGAGGAGATAAGGCACATTAAATACTCATAAAGCATTCGATCGAATCTGGCATGCGATGCTTCTCAAGTCTATGCCGATCTAGTTTTCTGAAGGAGTGCTCATTAGATATTGTTGTCTGTTGTGTTCAATCAGATAACTTAGAAATTAATGCGGGTGTTCCACAGGGTTCCGTTTTCGCTTCCATACTTTTTCTTTTGTATATAAATGACATTCTGTTAACAACCAATAATCCGATCCACAGCTTCGCTGCCTACAGCATTCTTCACATTAACGCACACACACACACACACACAAATATATATATATATATATATATATATATATATATATATATATATATATATATATATATATATATATATAGGTATTCATTACAATAAAATCCACAGTAAAAAGAATTATTATTAAAATTGCTAACAGTTTGTCGGTTTTTAATTCGTATACATTTTTCTCTCTTCTTAACTCTAAATTATATTTTCTAATACCGTTTTCCCATAACAGATGTCCTTGTCAATTAGTGTGTTCTAAAATTTGAGGGCACTTTGGGTGACAGAACCCGACTACAACAAACGAAAAATCTGAGTCAGGGTTGGTGCGCATATAAATAGAAAAAGTCCTTAGCGGATCTATATTTTTCAAGATGCGTTTCAAACTCAAACATTAGAATAGCATAAAATGAATGATAATATAAAATAGTATCACTGGAGAGTTTTTGTTAACAGTCAGTTAAAAAATGTAGCTACATCGATTTTTTCGCCAATTTTTGTCTAACTCAACTGAACTTTATATCAAACGACAATTACGGATAATCTATGACTATACTACGTTCGCTTTTTTTTTTGTTCCCTCAGGGCTCGTCCGCGGCCTTGCCGCCCCGATAGCACCGCAACCCTTGGTTGATTGTGCATAACTACGTTCGCTTACTATAAGAAGAAATACACCAACTTTTATATTTTAATAAATGGAAACACCCTGTATAATGTTACTCTTGCCCAGACGTGTATTTATCATTCAGAGTTATATTGAAAGTGCTGGTGGCGACGTTATAATGCAAACAACATGGAATTAAAACAAAAACTGGAAAGTGCTGGTCCTGAATAATGGTTCAATTCGTCGCTCACCACAAAGCTTTGTGTTCGTAAATCACCACTGCATATTTGCGACCTCCGCAGGATGATGGCCAGACGTAAATGAAAGAGCTTTAATTGAATACAAGTAAAAAATTATGTACATCAAAGAGTTGATGTAATTAATGGTCAATTTTTAAAGAGTATCAATAAACAGTTTTATTTGTTCATGCTGAGTTCTTTTGCTTGATATGTTAAATTAGTAGTAATCCTGCAGGTAAATATTATTAGGCAAATATAATGACGCACAAAAAAAAACATACATTCAAATAAATGAGCTACAATATGTATACAGCGTCTTTCATGCAACTGATTTGTTGGACGTTTGGGTAGCTCCAGTGACATATGGTTCCTGCAAATCTGGTTCGATACTGGAAAAATATACAGGGTGTTCTATTTTCAAAATAACATTTATGCACCATTGAAGTTGACGGCATCAAATTTTGAGATGTCTGTATAAAATTAGATACCATCGTAAGTAATTTAAGGTAAGCTCAGGGGTTCAACTGGTTCCTCTGCAAAAATAATTCCTTTAACTCTGATATTGTCGCAGATAACACATTTTAAAGAAGGCAGTGCCTTTTAGATATTTTTTTAAATCGCTAATAGAAAATACAGCGTTAGAGGCTGCTGTGATGAACACACTCTTTTAACCAGAAACAGAATACCAAGCTTCTTCGCTGGTGCTTTTGTAATACTGGAAACGTGAAAATCCCACCTGCAACAGATCTACCCAATGAAAAGAGTTTCGATTTTTTTGGCACCATTTTATCAACCATCTGAGCGTCTCGGCCCTGTAGCTCACTCTTTCTAGGGAAGATGCAATTCTGTGTTTTTGCAGCATTAAACCTAACCATATTTGTTGAGCCCCAACTGAGAATCTTAGACATGCCATAATTTAGTGAGTTGGTTACTTCGACTCTCATTGATAAGGAGCTAAAAGCAGATTTAGACGAGTCGTTGAAAACTTGCTGTGAAGAATACTGTCACCAGCGAAGCTGTTGATCGGATTGTTGGTTAACAGAATGTCATTTATATACAACAACAAAAAAAAACAGCGTGGGAGCGAAAACAGAACCCTGTGGAACACCCGCATTAATTTCCAATTTATATGATTGAACACAACAGACAACAATATCTAGTGAGCACTCCTTCAGAAAACTAGATCGGCATAGACTTGAAAACGATCCATATAATGAAAGTTTATTGAGGAGCATCGCTTGCCAGATTCGATCGAATGGTTTATAAGTATCTAATGTAATGGCCTTATCTCCTCCAAAATTTTCGAAAGCAGAACTCCAAAGATGACTGACACATATTAGAATATTTCCAGTAAATCGGTTTTGACCAAACCCGTAGTAGCGATCACTTATAATGTTTTTCAAGGTATTTTATAAGCTCCATATTGATAACTCTTTCCATAATTTTAGACAAAACTGATAGAAGGGAAATTGAAATTTACTTCTCCACATCGGATTTGTCTCCATGAACTCGAGCTTGTTTTCAGGAAGATCAAAATACATCCATCTTACGCAACACCAAATGTTGCAAAATTGGAGTTAGTTCAGGAGCACGCATATTAAGAACTATGTATGTTCAATATGTACGTAACAGTACGATGTCTGAAAAATATTTCTCTCGTTTTTGACTTTACACTTGCATCTCAAATCAAGCGTGGAATTTAAAGCAAAAATTTCTACCTATACGATAGGCCAAAAACGTCGGGTATTGTATGGACAAGACATGAGTTTATCCCTTAATGTTTGGTGAATCATATGATGAAGCCATTTCTGGCTTCATCATATAATGGCACCTCTTCCTTACTAATACAAAGGCAGTGAGAGTTTCTCTGGTAGGGTTTCTGCGCCAAAAATGGTTGGAAAAATTTTGATTTTGATAGCCAATGTTAGTATTTTGTAGTTTTCGGGGCTAGTTTCCAGAAATAGCTCAAGGGTATAGACTGTATGGTCACATATCTAAAATGCGAGTCATACCTTCTACTGGCTGTGGCATATCTCAGCTGTTAGCAATATTTTAGCAGGAGGTCCTGCGCCATTTACAGAATTCCCACGTTGCACTGTAATTTGATACAAAACCACCCGGATCCCAAAGTTGTTTGTACAGATCGTTATTGAGGGGTGTATAAACGTAACCTAGCAACCTTGTAGAGTTTGATGATATTTTATGTCATAATACGAAATGGCCTCTAAATCATTAAACTGAAATATCACCCAGGGCAAGCACCAGGGTTAATTGTTTAGAACTGACCCTGGATATAAGTTCTATGTGTCCCAGTTGACGCTTATTTAAAGACATGTTTTTAGGTCTGTCATAATTTCATCATCAAAAACATTTATTTATCGTGTTAAATACAAAGCATCTTACACAAAAGTTAATACTTGTCCCCGCAATAGACACAATTTGTGCCAGTTGTGTCCACATGCTGGCGTACCACTTTCTGTCACTAATATTTTCCAAATGTTGATTTGCCAATTATATGTGCTAATAGAATTTATCAAAGACCTTATGCATTTCAAATACTTTTAAATAACTTACATATCATATTTACAAACGCAATAAGACATAGAATGAAAAATAAGGGTTACATAAATAAAAAAGTACTTATATATTTATGTTCTTCATTATACTAAATGATAACACTTATCACGTCTCTGTTACACTTTAGCAGTTGAGACTTGAAAATTAATGTCGGTGTCACAGATTATGTTAGCAATATCATTTTCCGCTGAAATTATTCCGTTAATGATATGAACCTCTCTCCCCGCTGTAACATAATGGCACACAGTATATTCTCGAGATTCGGGTGTACATAGTGTATCAGGATGACAGCGTTCCCCAATACTATCCTCCATCAACTCAACTCCGTGGCTCCGACCAGCAGGTTGTGTTTCTGCCTGAGGGGATCCAGAATTTGTCACTAGACACTAACGAACCTACACTTCACCCTCCACCCTTCCTAACTGACTACCTCCGCCAAGTCCTCCCGGTCTCATTCGCCTTCAGTGTTGGTAACGGGAAACTCGAGACCGGGAAACTGAGACAATCAGAGAGTGCTGCGGGGGCGTGTAACGAGCTCATCTGTTTTCACACATGAGACGAGAGAAAATCGTAGTCGGTTATGACCGTGACTTTGCAATGTGAATGTGGTCTACTAAGCGGATTTAATCGAAATTTGATGCATCAAAAATAATATCAGCTCCAGATTATATCTTAAATTAAAAACAAACTTACAACTTGAGACCTTTTGCGTTTTGTACAATTATTTTTCTAAATTAATATATTTTATACAGGTTTCGGTTTATCTATGTTCATCTCATAAGTACACTTGGAGAGCCCAAATCACCACAACACATTTTAAAAAGACCTGACGATCGTTTCACTAACCAAGTTAGCGTCATCAGAGGATGAAACATTCTAAATACTTAAAAAACTAACATCAACTTATATACCGGATCTCAGGTAAAGAGATCGAACCGAGATGAGACACTAGTCGTAGGCAAATTCCACAGTGTATTGTATTTTTATCGCCTGACCAGGTCTTTGCGCTATCCTTATTGCTTTATCTAAAAGTGTCCATCTGTAATAGTCTTGAGAAAGTTCACCGACCGCTAAATTAACAACGGTTCCTTTGGCGGCAATAACTGTATACTTGTTATCGGTAAAAACGTGCCAAACGTGGGAATTTTATTTAGCAAAGTAATCTATCAAGTGACTCGTAATTGGCGCTGGTGCACTGTTCATACATTCTTTGTTGCAACTATATTTCGCAATATATACGCTCTCAAACCCATTCAGCTGACCTGGTTTTCTAACATTTTTTATTAATTTCAGATTTTCTTTATCAACGTGATGATTACTATCCCAAATATGTCGGGCGACGGCAGACTTATCTACAGTACCGTAACGTAATTGGGATATGTGTTCTTTGAATCTGATTCCAATCGATCTTTTTGTTTGTCCGACGTATTTAAGATTACAACCTTTACAACTTATTTCATAAATTCCCGACATTTTTTCCGCGCTATCCTTGTCTTTTGGATTACCTAGCAAGTTTTTTAAAGTATTTGTTGTTGAAAATGCTACCTGTAAGTCGACTTTTTTTAAAATGTTGTCTAGACCCCTCGTGATTCTAGGTTCAAATGGTAAGCAAACAAAGTTTTTTTCCGATTTTTCTCTTCTGTTCATCTCCTACACATTTTCTTTCTTTTTTTTTGCATTTATCCTAAAGATATTTACTAAAAATCCATTACAATTAACCAGCTCTCATACCTGCATTCGCCCGGGTTAATGTCGGAATGTAACGCTGCTTACTTTAATAGCAAGGGAAAACAACGATCATATTATTTGAAAACTCGGAATAGGATTTAAACTGTTTCTCTGCATATTTTCATTATAGTCAAAAAAACGCGAGAAACCCAGGCGACATCTCAAAACTTGCACGTTTACTCCCAAATAACTAATATCTTATCTAATGATATTTTAACCATATAAAATTATTAGACACGTCAAAATATTAATTTTTTATAAATCTATTTTGTCGTAAAATAATAAGGAAGCCTCAAAACACGGTGCCGCTCAATATTTTTTATTTCAGACATCGCAACGAAAATGCATCCGTAGCTCTGTGCACTGCTCAAAGGACCTCTCCTAAATTGGAAAAGCCGTTACCTCTCTCACCCTTTCTTTCCCGCGGCGGTCGAAATATTTAAATGCGCCTATGTGCACAACACAGTCTTAATGTGTGCACTGTATCGGTTTTATGTATTTTACCACAGCATGTTTATAACTATGCTATGATTTTATTGTATGGTGCCAAGTAACGTTGGTTTGTTGTTAATTGTCTGCCTACAAATATGGCTGAATAGTCAGCTCGTGTTAACACTATTTTGGTATTAAGTTACAAAAAAAAATCTCTTGGTTATCCAAAACAATTTTTTTAGATACGTCCTTCTTCAAGTTCTAATTCTTACAAATGCTAAATTACATTTTCAGGTATTTGTATTTTTCAGTGAAAAAAAAGACGAGATATTATTTCGCCACTGAGAAAATGTTAAAAAAATGTTAATTTAAAATATAACCCACTTTATCGGATCTTACAACAGCTTTCGATTACACAGTATATTTTTTAGATACAGCAATAATAACAATAATTATCTTCATTAACTCTGAATATGTTACATAAAAGCGCGACAGGTTTAGATTTGAAAACAATAAATGTAAAAATACAAGAATCACAATTACAACAGACTCACAAATAAATATAGTATTAACAATTATCATCAAGGGAAAATAATAAAAACACTTAGTAAATTTTTTCTTTACTTTAAAAAATAGTTAATTGGGGTGAGACAAAGTGTGTGGCTCTCACGACTATATTCAATCAGCACAAACTACATTTTGAGGTTATAGCTAGTGCTCATTGGGTATGGTCGTGAGACCGAAACAGTGTGTTAAAGCTTAATAAGCTATCTCCTGTGAAGTCCTACTAATACTTTTCTTTTACCTAGTCAAAATGTTTCACCAAAGACCAAGCGAAAATTTACTTTCTTTCATTAATTAACAGCAAAATCAGTGATCAAAGGCATTTTTTGTCCAAATATTTTAAATGCAGATTTAAAAAAAAATTCATGTCAATTTTTGACAACTTCCAGCATTGTAGCATAAAGCTTGGTACTCGACTTATTTACCGTCAAACACTTTAACCTTGAGTAAGGGAGAGTAATAATGGGTTGCGGTGCTATCGGGGCGGCATGGCCGCGGACGAGCCCTGAGGGAACAAAAAAAAAAGGGAGAGTAATGGCACTTGCAGACCTCATTCTATAGGTCTGAATGAATGAATTAAATGTTTGGTTTATCGTATGACTAGATTGAGCGAATATAACGTAATAGTAGTCAATGAAAAGTGACGATGGTAAAAGTGGCTTAAGCCGAAAAATTGGAAACTGTTGTCACGATATGCACTTTCGAATTTACATTATCATCTAATGTAAAGCTAATTCAATTGTAGTACCATTTGAAACAGTTTAACTTGATTGAAAGACAGTTGATTGTGTTTTAGTCCATGGCAGCTTCACGTACATTAGCGTGCAGTTCGTTGACACAACCATCTAATTGTATCATCTGAGTACAGAATAACTTTATACACAAGTAAAAGTAAGGGAGTTCATTTGTAAATATGCTAAACAGAAACGGTCCAGTCACCGATCCTTGAGGCACTCCACAGGTCACCGGATGCAGTTCAAAGTTACTGTCATTATATATATATATATATATATATATATATATATATATATATATATATATATATATATATATATATATATATATATATATATAATGTTGACTATTTGATGGATATGACTTAAGAAGTCTATAAACATTACATAATTTCTAAACGTCAACACGCCTCGGTTAGACATAATTTAAAGTTTAATAAAAGACGGCTTGTCCTTCCAGACAATACTTATTTAAAAAAACTCTAGACGTTTCGGCTTCTACCGAGCTATTCATGAGATCACCAGGTTTAGTTTTACAAGAACTGCACTATATAAGAAATTATCACTGTTGAAATTCCGTCTATTGTGTTCAGTGTTCCAGACAATAACAATTGCAGAGAACACAATTTGAACATCTTCAGACATAACACAATGTAAAAGATAAATAAAAATCGACGCGTTTTAACAGCCAAAATGAAGGCATGTGGAGGCAAGAAAAATTTGCACAAGTATTAAAACTACGTTTTTTTTAACGTCGGCCTATTTCCGCGACTAGGGTCAATCACCGACGCTAGAGATCAGTTACACCTCACTATCCTGGAAATGTTGCCAAACCCCTGTCTTTCTGTGAGGAGAGTAGGGATATTTAACGTGCCCAACATTGCATGGACACGGGACCGACGGCTTTACGCCCCCTCCGAAGGACGAAACGCGCAGACATTCAACTTGCTCAAATACAATGCCAGAACCTCGGTTGATGTTAACTTATTAGTCTGTACTGAAAAAGTGAAAGGGAAACCCTGGGAAGAGAACCCAGTACCCTTCGGTTCAGAGGCACACGTTCTTACCCCTGCATCACCCAGGCTCCTAAACCACGTTTTTTTTAGCAAATTTAGATTTTGTTGAACACAGCAGACATGCTCTATAAGAAAAATACTTGGTACAAGGACTTTTTTATGTGGCGTCTTCAAATTATCTGTTTGGCAGGCCAATTAAATGAATTTAGCCTTCACTTTTTAAGACGGCTTTTTTGAGGAAAATAGAAGTAAGAAAATAAGCTACAAGAAATAATTTACAAAAAAAGTAACACGCAAATATCCATTGAGCATTTTTCACAGTAAGAAAATAACCAATTTTAATGAAACTTGACACAACTATTACATTCATAATTTTCACAAGTCAAAAATCTAACGCACTCACATACTCTAAGAGTGTGAATATTATTAAAAATTGGCAACAGTGTAATACTCTATTTCATATCAGATGTGAAGCTCTTAGACGTTAAGATAAACTGTAGCTCCTAACTAGCATCTTCTAAAGATACAATTTAGTGTCACTTGACACCAACCTCATCCTTTTCACAAAATATAATGAGATGCCATTTGATTAACACATGCTCTTGGGACTTATGAATTTACCTCCTTCCTCTCTCTAATTATGACAAAATATATAGATATATAAGATACTTAACATTTGAAGAGTTTTATTCAACGATGTGTAAGAAAACTGGCCAGCCACCAATGTTAGAATTTGCTGGTGTCTCAGAATAACACCAAAAATTATGCTTCTTTTTGCAAAGAAACCGGGAAAGCTGTTTATTTAGAAGCTGTAAAATGTTAGATCACCGTCGGGAAAGGTGTGTCCGGGTTAGTGTGGATTATGTTAAACCATAAAAATAATTCATTGTTCCTAGCCTTTCATTTTATACCGTAAAACGGGTAAATTTCCACATGCGAAGTAACCTTCGACAGCTAGTGATATTTTTTAATGTAATTTTGATTTTGTTTACTTATTTTTAATTATCTAAGGTTATTTTTATATTGTTCTCTCTTTTTCATGTTATTTGATATGTTTTTCTCGTCAGGCTATTGAAGAAGATACCTTCCAAATACAACAAAGAAAGTTGGACCTAGATTGTACATTGTTTAATGAGTCTTATAGGCTTTTGGCCTCTCAGCGCTGCGACACCAGTGGGTCTTTTGTGCATGACGTCATAGTTGCCCAAAAAGTTAAGACATTGTAGTTCACTCTTCTTGAGGGCTATTTTACCTATTTCCTGTGGTGTGAGGGTAACCCCTCCAAGGTATTTGAGCCTTTTGCAGAAATTAGTCATGCAGTCGCATAGCAAGTGTTCTGTTGTTTCTGCTGCTTCAGTGCAGTATCTGCAGTTTTCGCTATCCGCCTTGCCGATCTTCATGAGGTGATACGTTACTGGGAGTGTCCTGTGAAAAGTCCCGTGATTATTCTCAAGCCGTTTCTGTTCAAATAGACTTCTCTGTTGATATGGTGATGGCCAGTTTGGCCTGCCTTAAACCTGGCGTTTTCCTCTAGTATGACAGCATTTGGTTTTTCCAAGTATCAAGTTTATTTCTTATGTAGCTGTTTCTTAGTCCACAATAAGGCTCGGGACGACAGAATGGAATTGTTGCTGCCCTTTTTGCAAGGCTATCTGCTTCCACATCCTTGAATGCCTAGATGCCCTGGTACCCACATCAAAGTGACTTTGTTGTTCGTAGCCAGGATTTTTCGCGTTCCCAGGTCAGTTTGCGCTCGGTTTTCAAAGATCTCATAGTCTTATTTAGTACTGCTTCACCGTCTGGCAAGATGTATATTGCCATTGTGGCTCTCGAAAGAGTTTTTACAAGTGCGTGTTTCAATTTAGTTTTTGGTTTAAGAAGATCCCTAAGTATTTAATTGTATTGGAAAATTGTATCTGTGTTCCATTCAGAGTGGTGGCTTTTAAATTTAGTTTTCTTTTCTTCGTAAGTGGGACAACAACTGTCTTATGAGAATTCACATTAAGTCTCTCTGCAGTTCTTTATCGAATATTACAACATCGCGCTTGCCTTTTACTGTTATGACAATATCTGCTGCGTATCCTCGGACTATGAATCTAGCTCCGGTCAATGTAGGTAGAAACTATGTGCACTATATACACGTATTTCGATATTATTTTGATAACTAGTAATATTTTTATGTAACTTTGGTGTTGTATTTACTTAACGTTATTCTTATAGTCTGTTTTCTTTTCATCATATTTGATAATTTTCTTTTCGTGTTTTAAAGTAAACACGAGGCCTCGCAAATACAACGAAAAAGCGGGAAGTTAAACCCCTATGTATATATATATATATATATATATATATATATATATATATATATATATATATATATATATATATATATATATATATATATATATATATATATATATAATATTATAATGCGGAAAATATGAACAAAGAGGTTGCCCAACTAGCAACAAAGTAATGGCAACTGAGATCGGAACTTGAAAAGAGTTACATAATCGCTACTAATTGTAGGACTCGGTAGTGAAAATAACTGTATATTCCACAATAACAGTGCCAATTACGTAATATTCACCACTTTAGAGTTGCACAACTTCTTAGCAGCTTTCAAGGTGTAAGGAACGTCGTCGTTATTAATAGAACAACCAAGGATCGGGAATCTTAAAAGTAGCAAACGACAGTAGCCGAAACTGTCTTAAATAACTGAAAGGCTACCAAGCTTGCAGCCACTTTCAAGTGGCCTCTTCATATTACACCTAACATAAATACTTGTGTAATTTCTTGGTGATATATTCTAATGGCAGTCACCTCACCGTTACCTAAAGCAGTGAATGTTACTATTTGTAGTTACTTTAAAGTAGTAGTAATCTTTTAAATTCACTATAATTTGTTCTTCGCCTTACAGTCCCACTGATTCATAAAGTGTGTGTGAGATTGTGCAAGTCTAGTAGACTGTATAATTAGTGTGATCCAGTTGTCATACGTCAATAAAAACCAGTTGCTTGACCAACAAACTAAAGTTTACAGACATTCTACAATATTTTACAGTAAGGTGAAAAGTGAGGCATTCAAAAATAGGAGTTTAAAACAGTATTATACTGTTGTGAACACGCCGTTATTGTTAAAACACCTCAGTGAAACATTTACTACAAATAGGGAGAGTTGCTCTCAAACGAAACATCAAACTTGTTTCAATTACTGTGATGAGGGCGACTGCCTCATCGCTCCTGAGGATTACAATGAATGTGATGGTGAAGATCGAGACGAGAAGAGAAGAAAGATTTCACTATTGCAATAACTTAGAACATGGTATTATTGTTATAAAATAAACCACAGGGCCTCTACACATTTATTGTAGATTTTAAAATCAAATAGTATGAATTTAGCAACCGATAGTAGAACTTAAGTTCTCGTAAAAACTCCAAGAATCGTTGATAAAATAGGAAAAGCGGAGTTTTGGTACAATGACAGGGTCTTTGAAGAACAGCGTGCTCAAGACCCCATGGTACACGATTGATGTTAATTTAGTGTGTATTGAAAAATAATTTGACGATGAAAATGATCTAGAATTTGGCATCCTCTGATGAGGCTTTGCTACTGAAACGATCGTCAGTTCTTTAAGAAGATATGTTGTGGTGATTGGGGTTCCCCAAGTATACTTATCTGTGCTCATCACAGGTTCCAATCTTCATTTATTGAATAATTTGACGCTTTTGTTTCGAATCGAACCCATTAACTCTGGGTCCAGAGACACATGTCCTTACCACTGGACTTCCGAGGTTGCTTTATTGGAAACTAAACGTCAAAGTCGTGACTTCCTCATATGCGAATTTTGCTTTATAAAAACAATTCTGTAACATTTCGCGTTTTAGCAATTTTCCATTTTTGTTTTCAATTGCTCAGTTAGAGTTTATTTTCAGTTTTATTCCATTAATTCCATTAGAAACACCATAGGCACAAAAAAAAAACATACACGAATTTCTATATTGTTATTCGAACAACACAATAATAGTTATTATATATAGATTTATAGGTAACCGATTAACATAAATTTTTTGCTAATTTCCATCATCACTACCGACCAAATGTGAGAACGCCACGCTACTCGATAACATTTTATACTCAGTAATGGAATTCACAGATCCAATAACATTGTTACAAAAACAATATAACGTGACATCCTGATTGCACTTTATTGTAAATTGTACGCATTAAATCAGAGATGGCCTATTAAAATTAGGAGCTAATTGGCCTCCTAACCGCAAAACGCAGGGACTGTTTGACTGTTGCTGTTATCCACACATTACTATGCTCAAACTCGCAATCCTGATCCCCCATATTGCATTATTACTCCAGCTTTCCGCTTCCATGTGACTATGAATGTATACAGGGTATACCAAATATAGTGAAGAAATTCATTTCCTCAGTTCATATTTCACCAAAATTTTTTTAATTGGAAGGGATGGCTTCCAGCACCTCATTTGAAAGAAATTTTGATTAACCATTTAACAATGCCAAATTTATAGATTCTGTTCCGTAGCAAGTAAGAAAGTTAAATTTCAAAATCAGTTAGTACCCCTTAATTTTTGAAAACAAGTGAGTTAATAAATATAATTACAAAAGAAAATTCATTTAGGATAAATATTCAAACTTTACACCATTCCCGCGCGACTTTTGAATTTAAAAAAATTTCCAAGCGCGAAGTAGAGCCACTAGAACCCATAATCGTGCAGAAAGGTTCCCGCGGTCACTATTATCAGAACACACCTGGTTGTTGGGTTGAACAACGTTTAAAATTTATTAAAACTAGCGGTCAAAACACTGCTTCCAGTTAAAGGTAACATTTTTGTAGTAAATTCGGGACAGTGTGGAATTAAGTATTGTTGTAACTATGGCAATCGAAATAGATATTCTAATTATGATCGGTTGTGGTGATAACACCAGAACTCATATGGAAGTATGTGAAATGTTTAGTAGTAAACATTTCGACCGTTTTTTATCACAAGCAAAAGCTAGCAGAATACAACACAATTTTTTTAAGCTGAGCATGTTCCAGATCAGATCTAGTTTGAAAAATCAAACAGGAAGAGCAATTGGATATTTTACTAAGTATAGAGCAAAATCCAGACCAATCGAGGTGATAACTTCCAGAGAAAATAATATAGGCAAGACATCGGTCTTACTTGTTTTGAAGAAAAACAGATTTCATCCGAGCAAAGTCGAACTGGTATAGAAATTAAACGAGAACAACAATAATCGTAGGATATTTTTTTTATATTTCAAAAACACACCACCAGAGCTCACAGCCTAAATACTATCGTACCTTGGGTGTCGACAAGGAGGAAAGAGGCAACTAGTTAATTCTGAACTTGAAGATTTGGAAGTTCGGAGGAGAAGGAAATACATGTGATGGCAAGGAATTCCACAACTTGGAAGTCCTCGGAACAAAAGAGCGGGCATAACAAGATGTTATATGTCTGGTGACCTGGGCAGTAAAAGGGTGCATTCGCTCTGTTCCCCTGGTAGATCTGTTGGAGGCAGCAGGTGAAGGAACTATAGAAGAAAGCTCCTCTGAGCGGTGCCCGTGCAGATAACTATAAAAGAGGGAGAGAGGTCACCAACAGGCGTAGAATATTGTATATTTGGGTGAAGGGTGCTGTCGTCCGCGTAACTGTTAACTGGGCTGGTTGTGCTAGAGAGGAGGTCATTGATTTGGAGAAGAAACAAAGTAGGGGCTGAAGCTGAACCTTGAGGAACTCCTGCATTAATTGAATACAGTTTAGAGGAATGGCCATCCACGACAACAGAAATGCTCCGGTTGGAGAGAAAATTTGTCACTGGCATAGAGTTTTGGTGGTAGGCGAAAGGCCGGAAGTTTATTAAGCAGCGCTGCTGGCCAGACTGTGTCGAATGCTTTGGATATGTCGAGAGCGACAATCTGGGATTCACAGTGTAGTTCCATAGACTTGTTCCAAGAATGGCTGACAAAAAGAAGGAGGTCGGCAGTTGATCTGCGCTGACGGAATCCATGCTGCCTCTCGTGGATTAGACTGTGTTTTTAAAGAAAGTTTAGTAATTCGGTGTTTATATACTTTTCCATCACTTTAGAGACGACTGAAAGGAGAGAAATAGGCCTGTAGTTGCTAAGAAGCGCTTTGGATCCTTTCTTGGTGACGGGTTGTACTCAAACAGTTTTCAAGTTAGTAGAGAATATGCTTCTATTGTAAGATATCTGAAACAGACGAGTCAGGACAGGAGCAAGTTCTGGTTGACATTTTTTGAGAACAATTGCTGGGCTCTCGTCAAGGACAGAGGTTTTCCTGGTATTAAGAGAAGAGAGCATCTTTCGTACCTTTTTAGTTTTGAAAATGATATCCGTCATTTTATGCGCGACCTTGCGGACTGTTGGTGGTTGAACATTTGGAGGTGGGTTGAGAGTAGAATTGCCGGCGAACAACGAGGTAAAAAGTTCAGGCTTGCCCAGGGCGGTGGAAACAATTTCATCCCCGGAAACAAGAGGTGGGAGCGTGCTCTTGCAGAAATTATTCCCAATAGATTTAGCAAGAGTCCAGAAGGGTTTGCTGCGGTTGGAGCTTAAGAGGACTTTGTTTTTGATGTGGTTATTAAACGAGTTTTTTGCCTCAGAAAGAATGCGGACATCGCGGTTTCTTGCGTCGTTAAATGCTTGACGGTTTTGTGAGCTTTGATCTTTTCAAGTCTGGCCTTGTCACAGGATTTAGAGAACCAGGGCTTTTGAGTGGCTGAAGAGGTTTTCTGTGTACGCGGAATAAATAATTCCATGCCAGCTTGGATAGTTTTGGTGACGTTTTGTGAGATATAAGAGGGGTCAGGATGAGAGAAGCAGACAGGCGCCCATGGAAATGAGAAAAAGTAATCCTGCATATCGTCCCAGTTCGCGGAATTAAAGTGCCAAACGATACGTGGGTGTGATGACTCTGTGAGCTCGGGTTGCACTGAGCAGGAAGCATTGACCATGTCGTGGTCTGAGCTACCAAGGGGGGCGGTGACTGATATCCTATAGCATTCAGGTTTTGTAGTAAGGAGAAAATCCAAGGGATTTGAGCTGTGTGGTGGGATTCGAGGAAAGTGAGTAGGTTGCTGAACCAGAATTGCTGACTGCAAAGGCCTCCGCTGCTCTCCCTTGTGGATCGGGTTTTGAAGATCCTAGCCATTCCTTATTATGGACATTGAAGTCACCAAGAATAGTGACCTCGGAGGAAGGATATTCAGAAATAATATGGTCGGTTTTTTTATTCAGAAAGGTAGTCGAAGAGCTGGACAAGGTTGTTCTCAGAAGGCGACCGGTAAATGCAACAATGAATTTAGTTGCAGCCCTGAGAGAAAGTTTCATCCAAAGTATGTCTTTTCTTCCAGCTTCTAAATTGGGGAGTCTGGTGCAGGGTAGATCGCTACGGACGTATACGCACACGCCTCCATGCAATTTAAAGGAAGTAAGGAGCTCATACCCCGGGAAATAAAAGCGATTAGTGGCTGTTTTGGCACTGATTTGGGTTTCGGTGAGGAAGAGGAGTTGGGGCCTATTAGCCTGGAGGAAATGGTGGCCGGAGTTCAGGTCACATATATTCGAGGAGGATATGTTAAATCTTGATGCCGGCGCCCCTTGTACACCCCACTCCCGGAGATTCGAATGGAGGGGTATTTTATCTCCGGAATCTTTTATACATGGAGGAGCAATCATCATTTTTGTTTATAAGGGAATAAAATTGATCGGCATGTTTGGTTTTAACAAGATATCACCTTTCGCAAATCAAATAAGTACCATTTTAAACGTAGGGTTTCTTACTGTGTGGATTGGTTGGTGTGGTGCAACAGAGTGACCAGCCCGTTCCCCTGACTTAACTCCACTTGATGTTTTTTCATATGGGGGGGTGGGGCATTTGAATTCGAATAAGTGGATAGCGTATGTTAATATACCAGATAATATTGAAGATTTAAAGTGTAGAATTTAGCAAGAAGTTAAACAAATAAGTTTTGTAAAAAGTTCTTAAAGGAAACTACCTTGCGTATTGCCAAGAAGTAAATGGTTTATTTATAGTTTGAACATTTACTTTAAAAATAATTTGTTTTGTAATTCCTTGGTTTTTTTTTTTAATAAAGAGGCTTGAAGAATTTGAAATCTATTTTTTCTCCGGTGCGAAACAAATCAAAATTTTTAACATCGCTAAAGAGATAATCGAAACGCCTTTCAAATGAGGTTCACAAGCCTATTCTTCTAATTTTAAATTTTGGAGGTTGTAAAGCTCATCTTGTGGGTTTGAGCCAGGGTACAAATTTTACGCCACAAAGTCGAATTCTAAAATCACAAATACATCTGGTCCAGACTGTATATAGAGGTACGTGCGTGTGTGTGTTGTATATATTCCAACATTCTAAACAGGGCAGCAGCGTTCAGTATTTGCAATGTGGGAGACTGTCAGAGGGGATTCTTGTGGGTGGATTAACCCCTAGTACTAATTACCGCTCTCCCAGGAACTTCAAGCCGCTACAGCAGCACTCCTCCAAATATTCCGTTATTACGCCCGGATTGTTCTTAGCTATACTCATTAAGTTCATCAAGTTGCTAAATTATAATGAAGTTATTTTAAGCGATTTCACTTATTTTAGATCATACGTATAAACGGATATTTTACGTAGAAGTTTATTTCACACTGTTAATGCAACAGTGTGATAATCGTACCACCAAAAAAGTATGCACGTAACGCAACATGCTCTTATATAACATTTTTATCTTTAATTATTTAGTCCTTGTAAGTCTTATAATTTGAATGACAAATCCGATGATTACGAAACCTAAAAAAATATTTTCAACAAATGTTTCAG
Organism: Tillus elongatus; assembly: GCA_964006375.1. Lineage (NCBI taxonomy): Eukaryota > Metazoa > Arthropoda > Insecta > Coleoptera > Cleridae > Tillus > Tillus elongatus. The sequence goes on along the minus strand of OZ023265.1, from coordinate 75,235,288 downwards.
GTTAGAGGTTAGAAGTCAAAATGTCGCCCTAGTCGCCTCTTGCTTTTTTCAGTTATGTTTTCGTAATATTAATAATAAACGCAAGCCTAGTACGAAGATCTATGGACAAGTGATTATAGCCAGCCATAAGAGGAAACAAGATACTTTTAACTGAATACATTTATTAGGCGGACCTACAACGCCTGGTTGACTTTTCAAAAGGATGTTTATCTTCGAATCGTGAATGGGTACCGGGCTCTTATTCCGTGTTTAAACTTACATAAGGGGTTACACCTGTACTGAAACTTAGCTGAAATTGCTCAGGTACCTTCTGTGATACCCTACAAATGGTTGCGCGGTTGCGCGGCCGTGGAAGACATACGCTATACCGTCAGTGGCGTTGTGGATTGCTCATTGGTGATACGAGTACATGCACCGATATGCCTTTTATCTTGTTAGTAGGACCAACTTTTCGTCTTCTCCAGTTTTTCTAGCGGACTGCTTTTGAGAATTCTTCCTGTAGAGATTGGTTACATAGAGAAACTGAGGAAGATAATTCCTATTCTATTTAGGTAGCCTTTAATAAAGATATTAGTACTTCTAGAAGATAGAACCTGCAAAATAAATCCAAAGTAATTGGTTGTAAGGTAGCCAAAATCCCGGATAGAATCAAGAACTGCATTTGCATCGGTCTGTGTGCATAACTAGGTATTATCCGTTGAGACAGCAAAGTTTCTAGTTACAAACAGATATTGCTACTCTTGGAATACAGCTCACGATTCCCTCTGAGATTTTTGCTCGCCACGCCTCGCCTCGTCAATTCGTCGGCTTTTACATTTCCTTCGATCCCAGAGCGACACCGCACCCAGACTAACTTTATGCTGTTTCGGTCCGCTAGTGCTCTGATTTCTTTGCTGCATTCCCAAACCAGTGCATCTCGTAACCTGCGATCGCCTTGAAGGCCGTTTGACTATCTGATATAATAAAACTCCGCTTGTTAGTATAGGCCTCTTAGTTTTTTCTGGCGCACTGCATTAGTGTACATACTTCTATCTAAAAAACCGTAGCATTTCTACCCAAAGAACAGGATCTCGCTCTTATGCCCCGTATAATCGCCACAGAACCCGTCTTAGTTTTTGATCCGTCCATATACCAGATCAGGCTTTCAGGAGAAAATTGTATTTGACTTTTTGTCGCCTCCTTTCGATCCCTTAGTACTACATCGATGAAATTCTCCAGGCTCAATCAGCAAGCGATGTAGTTCAAACTAATATCAACTATGGATTCCCCCACATGATGCACCAAACTTGTACGCCTCCCTGTGGGTAGTTCCCTATAACCCCGGCCGATAGGGTTTCTGCTATTGTGTTAACCACCTTGCTTTTCAACATGCAATCCGTCATTTACACAAAGTTTTCTCAATGTCGACGTTCGTTGTAGCCCTGGTGATTGATTTGAAAGATATATTATTAAAGGGTCCCTCTGTGTTCCAAACTGCGCCTAGAAGGGTCTCTTTATATTCTAGTGCACTTTTCACCCTGCTTAGAAGGTGATATATCTGCTCTAAATGCGAACTGGTTTTTATATAGCTGATTGGCCGCTAGTTTTCAATTGTGGTATGTTCTAGGGACAGTTGTTCTAGAGTCTTCAGCACGAAGAACATAAAACTTATTATATAAACAGCTTCACTGTGTGTAGTTCTTTTGACCAGTCTTGGGTTAAAAAAAACACCCTGGTCAGCCTCCATACTGTTGGCAGAAAGTTCGTTACCAAATTGGTTCTAAGTATGGGCACTTGCCTGTGAGCAAAAGTTCGGGCCCTTTTTGTAGCATGGCTGGTAGAATGTCATTTTTCATCATACATGGCAGTCACAGGTTCATGCATATTTCTTGGCTGCTGCCTTATTTTGTCAACATTCTCACGTTTCTTTGTACGAGTTTTAAATCACTCACTTTTTAGCGTTTACAGCTTAAAAAACACAACTTGACACATACTTGTTAAATATCTGCAACAACTTGACAGAAAAAATTGTCTTGGTGCACGTGTGTTTCATGGCTAAGTAAATTTTATTTTAATATGCCATCCTAGATAACCAAATATTTACCAAACCGTAGAAGTTTTAGGTATGCTTTTAAAAAAAGCTTTTTAAAATAATATGGAAGCTTGCTCTGGTATTTCTAAGGGCGCAGCATGTACCAATATGCAAATCTTGCTCTTAACGGTCCAGCGCTGGCGCGGGGTCTCACAGACATTGGCTACCCATCATGGCGGATCGTTTTGAACAGACAGGTAGTCGGGGTCGATCTTCTCTGTAGCTTTATATTTTTAGACGTTTTTCACGTGTGTAAGTGTACGCACGCCTTTGTGTAACTATTCCGGTATAATTTGGTAAAAGGGTCATGAGACACCACGCCAGTTATCGTGCTAGTGAAGCGAAACTCTGAGTGTTGAATATTACCTGGTATATTTGCTTGTAGTAAGTAATTTTCTGGTAACAGTATCATGAAAATACGATTTTTTTAATTTGTATTTATTGTTTACTTGCTGGATAGAAATAATAATAATAATCATAACTCTTTTTTTTTTAGAAAATGGTTTTCTCTTATGAAATGGAGCAAGCAAGAATACAGCGTTTGTGGGAGGAAATGGAAGCTGAGGATTCTATTGACGAGGCATCAGAAAGTGGAAAAGATTTCACGAAAAAACAAATTTTCGCTACAGACACTGTGCAAGAAGTCGAAGCATCTGAAAAAGACGAACCTCTACTTCCACCAAAAGTTTCCAGGCTTGCTGTATTTATCGGTAAGGATCGGGATACAAAGTGGCGGAAACACACTTTCAACAAAAATGTTAGAACTCGACGGTCTAACATTCTCATTCACCTCCCTGGAGTTAAACAATCTGCAAAATCTGCAAAAAGTCCACTGGAATGTTGGAGTATTATTTTCAATGAAGCTATGTTGAATTCAATTGTAAAAAATACAAACAAAATTATTCATAAATGTGCTGCGAATTATGGAAGAGAAAGAGCATTAAGCCTTGTTGGGCTTATTGTATTTGGCAGGTTGTCTAAAGGGTAGTCGTCTAAGTGTTGAGGAGATATGGGATAGACGTGGTAATAGAGTCGAAAGATTTTGGCTTACTATGTCAAAAGAAAGATTCCTGCTCTTTCTTAGACACCTACGGTTTGACGATCGTGAATCGAGAGATCAACGAAAGGTTGTTGATAAACTGGCTCCGGCCAGGGACTTATCCACAATGTTTGTTGAAAATTGCAAAGGGAGTTATACTGTCAGTGAATACACAACAACTGATGAAAAGTTGGACGCTTTCCGGGGAAGGTGTAGCTCTAAATAAGCTTCCAAATAAACCAAACAAATATGGTTTGAAAATCTTCGCACTTGTTGATGCTAAAACGTACTACACCCAAAATTTAGAAGTATATGTAGGTTTACAGCCAGAAGGGCCCTACCGTGTATCAAATGATGCAAAGTGTGTAGTCGAACGAGTAATTACCCCCAAGTTCAATAACAGGGCGTAATGTTACTTGTGACAATTGGTTTACTTCTTTTCCATTAATATATGCATTAGAAAAATATTATAATTTGACAGTTGTCTGAACAGCGTGAAAAAACAAAACTGAACTACCAAACGAGTTTGCAAACACGAAACAACGTCCTGTCAAATCAAGTTTGTTTGGCTTTCAAGAACAGACCACTATTGTGTAAGTATGCATCAAGATGACGCCATTGATTTGTCGACGGGAGAGGAAGGTAAATCTGAAATAGTCACATTTTACAATATGACTAAAGGCGGAGTTGACACAGTTGGTAAACTGTGTGGTGCATACGATGTGGCTCGGAATACCGGTAAGGTGCCCATGGTTGTTTTCTTTTCTTTATTGAATGTGGCAGGTATTAACTCTTAAATAATCTGGTCAGCAAATAATGCAAATAGTGATGTACCCATAAGACGAAATTTTCTCAGTGCATTAGCTTCGGCATTAACTGAACCTAGAGAAGTACGCTAAAGAAAACAAGACAAGAAGCTGCTGGAATTAGTGCTTCTGCGCCTGAACCTATAGCACCTCCACCCGGAACAAGAAAACGGTGTTATTTTTGCAAAATTATCATAAAATCCAAGTATTTCTGCAAAAAAATGCAAAAAGTTTGTTTGTTTAGAACATGCAGAATTTGTATCTAGTGAGTGCCTGTAAGATATTAATAGTTAATAATGATCATTTTATTACACTATTTATAATTTTTTTGTGACTTTTATCAAATAGATATTAAACATACTTGAATATCCGAGTTTATATGGTATGAAGTATTAAATTGCAGTATTTAACAAAATAATTATAAAATAATCTCAGGTATTAGTATCTTATATACATATAATAATATAAACAATAATAAAAGTATTGGAACATACATTTGTGATCTTTGAGACCAACAAAAAATCGTTAGAAACGAGAAGTGTCTCACAGACACTGCGCCAGTGACCGTGTTTCTCGGCAGGGCGCCAGTGCTGGAAGGTTAAAGAAAAGAAGAATAGTTGAAAAAGCAGTTGCTAGCGCACTATAATAAAATCAAATTGGCAACCCCGCCAAATCCTTTCGTATCTCCTATTTTGTAAGAAATGCTAAGTTCAGAAAGTGAAATTCCATTTCCGTTTATTGGGTCTGGAGGCAGTGACCGCACATTATAGAGATAAGGAGTCCAAGAAATAAAGCGAGATCAATACGAACATGTATAGTTAACGGCTAAATATATACGGTTGGTGATAATTGTGATGTTTATTAATTTACTTAATGGCCGCTGTAATGGGCTATATTAGATAATTATAGCATCTGAGAATATAAATATAGCTTGTTAAGAGTTATATAATAAACTCGCATGTGTTTATAATCTGTATAACAATGCCAAGTTATTGTTATGTATATTTAATATGATAAAATATTATGTGCTGAATTTCCTGGGACAGTAAAATAAATGTTTTGCCTATTTACATCAATGAAGAAAAAAATACAAGTTGACTTAAAAACTTAAAGGCGACCTCGCGTAAAATATAAAAGATTTAAAATAAGTCACTGCAGTGGTATAAGTAATAATATTGCTTATTTTTACTGTAATTATAAACCTGGCTAAGTTTTTGACCTGACCTGGCTTGTTTTTGAGATATTTCATTAAAATGTAACTTCTTTCATCGCCGCTCCTCTCCGACGATTTGGAAGGGAACACGGATACTGAGGGAGTATAGGCAAAAAAATTGTTAATTTTCCCTATAAATAAGATTCTATCTAGATGACCAGTTTCTAAGGTATTTTTAAATTCTTATGGTCACCGCCACTCTCTGACGATTTGGAAGAGGGCACAACTGCCGCAGAAGTGTCATTACTTTTTGCTCTAAATATAAATCTGCCTAAAAGACCAATTTTTAGGTATTTGCGACTAAACGTTCATTCCCTGATGGCTTGAAAGCGGATGTAGCTACTCCGACACTTTATTGTTTTAGTGGTCTGCATACACCATTATTTTGATAAAATTATGAATATCTGGAACTATAAATTTTGTGAATATGGTATGTTTCACCAAGTCACATTAACATTTCATATGCTATCGATTGCAATGAAAAAAAGTGGGGTATTCTATTTAAAATAACAAAGATGATGTCAACTTCTTGTTTAACCAGAAGTGGCAGAACTATCAAAATATTTTGTTTATATAGCCCGAATACTGTTTATTAGGCCAGCTAAATTTCAATAAAAAATTGGTGGTTGTATCGGTAAATATGACTTCGGCAGTTCATTGGCCACAGATTTTTTATTGCTTTGAATATTCTACTACACGTACGCTACATTTACAAATGCGCTTCATGAAATATGTATCTTGTATTTTCTCAGATATAAAAATTTCCCGAAAGACAACCCAAAATTTCTCGGAAAAACTGGTCCCATTTAACTATGGCTAACTATGTTATCGAAGGAACTTACAAAAGGAAGATACCTGTCAAATTTCACCAAACCGGCCCATTATTACTTCCAAATTGTCACGTGTGAGGCATCGTCGACAACAATTTCAATTTTTTTTCGCTTAAACGTCGTAAAAAGTGTCAAAACATAGAAAAAACATGATTTGGGAACGAACATTTTTTGTCTGACTGTCTGTATATCGGTTTGCAGCCACGATAACTGTAGAACAATTGCGATATCGTCTTCAAATTTGTTAGCACCCGACAAATGAACGGTTTGGACCAAATCGCTCCAGGGGGGATAATTTGGTGAAAATTGACGTTTTGCGTTTAAACTCGAGTAATATAACGTTTTAGGGTTTGTTTATCGGAAAACTTTCAATTTCATAAAAAATCTGGTTTTCTGGCTGAAATTAAATTAAGGGTTTAATGTGTGGGGGGTGGAATATAAGTGACTGAAATTTGGATTTTTTTTGTTGAGAAAACGGCGTAAAAAGTCTCACAACATATAAAAAACTTTATTCGGCAACGAAATTTTTTTATCGGTCGGTCGGTCGGCCTGTACGTCAGTCTGTTAGTAGACGCAATAACTTTCAAACGAATTGAGATATTATCTTTAAATTTGGTACACAGTTAGCAGCTGACAAAGAAACGCTTCGAATTGTTTTTCGGAAAAATTGCTTTATGAGGTAGGGGTGATTTCGTAAAAATTGACATTTTGTCGCTAAAACTCTAGTAATATAGCCTTTCAGAAGTTTATGGGTACAGGAGTACGAATATTTTCTTCGTGGTCAAGTCACTTCATGAGAATGTCTTTCTGTGGAGAGTAGATTATCACAGCTATGCGGTAGTTATGATTCAATTTGCAGCACTATTTTTTAAGTTATCGGTGTGATACATATATTGTACCTATATTTTACAGGATTTGTACTGGGACACGGCCATCTTAGCAAAGTTCCTTGTTTCGCCCATCGATGTCAGAAGTTATATATATATATATATATATATATATATATATATATATATATATATATATATATATATATATATATATATATATATATATATGTATATATAGCTATATAACCATAAAAATTGAATATGTCTTCTAGGGGTCGTTTGAAGAAATATTTTTAAAGTTCAAAAGCTGTGATCTCTTCACTATTGAAATTTTTCCACTAAAAGGAGTCTTCTTTTACAGTTTACACTTATAATAGTCATTTGTATAATGAAATTTGTTCGTTTCCAATTTTTACCATTGTAGAAGTAGATGAATTTGCAGACAACCTCCCGAATAGTTTTAGAAAAAACGACTGTCGACAGATAAATTTTGGTATCTTACATGCACGCTGACACTATTCTTATATTGTATTCTCTTGTCTTTGCTGAGTTATTTACAGTTGATATTTTTTACACATTACACACATTTTAGACAGTTTCCCAGTACTGTTCTATTCCCTGAGACCCCTTCCCTACACATACATTAACATTTGACGTAAACTTAACAATGAGAATCATTGGAATATTCCAGACCCGACAGTTTGGATTATTGGCTTGTATCTTCTACCAGATCGATTTTAGGACACTATGCATATCGCTGACATGAGGTTCTTAATTATTCATGTGTTCCGATATCTTACTTCTGAAATTGTGCATTGTTCTCCTTGTTTTATTATTATGACCATTCGACATAGTGTTGCAGTGGTTAGAGCGTGTATGTGTCGCGAGTTCGTGATCCGTGATAATTATTTGTTTCCCACATTGTTTTTGTAATGAGGAAAAGGCGAGGTCGCAGGTTGTTTGCAGCCAAGCGCCGGACATACCTTATTTGCTTGAGATGAAAAGGTAAGTGTAATTTAAAAAAAAATTTAAGTCGTTTGACAGTATTTTCTATTATATGGTCGCTTTTAGCTATACAAACTAGGGTACTTATATTGTAACATGAGTTTTCCTTCTCCTAGCGTCTCACTTCGGACAAACGGGAGGACGGGCTGCTTCGTCGTATGGGTTTTCCTTCCCCTATCGCATGTCTACAACCACCATTGTTGCATAAACCACAAGACAAATTTTCCATGATAAATCTTCAATCTTACGGAAACTCGGGCGAATAGGGATGCTATGCGGGGTAGGCAGTGTTTAAGGTGGGTATGGCTTCAAAACGATAAAAGGCAGCTTTTAGAGGTCCGATTAAGCTGTTTTCTGCGCATTTTCTGCTCATCTTTCTTTTTTAGCTTTCACCCCACCCAGCACCACTATTTACTCTCGTAACTTCCTTGGGGGGTGTTACCAAGAATTTTTCTTGTGGCTTGTGCATTCGGTGCTGGTTTTAAGCATGTTTAAAAAAAAGCCTTCGCAAGGTTGCCTACCAATTTAGCTTAAGTTATTTGACATGTCGTTCCTTTTGTTCGACGCCTATGTACCTAGTTCCGGCAACATGGCTGCTACCATTTTAGTTGCCAAACTCACACTAATCAAAATACATGGATGATGCAACAATATTTTTAATATTACTTTTTCCTTTATTGTATCTCCATTTTTTTTATTACCTAAACTCATAAAAGTTTTCTTACTATTGTCACAAGCAAGCTTAAGCTCTTAGGAGGGTTATATATAACTACAGACCCACAGGTATAGGTATTTCAAACTTTATGAGTGTCATACCTTAATATAGAAAACACATTCCTTTACTTTTGAACTTTTGTGCCTAATTTTGTTATACTTTTATTTCTAACATTCAGCTCAAAAATTTACGTTGACCTCACAAAGCCATAAACAGATTGAGGCTTCTAAAAACTTTCACTTTTATTATTAAACACCTTTGCACCAAACGACATAGACGCAGACAGTGAAAGGCTCGGTCCCATTCAGGACAAAAGGACCGACCAGCAACAGTCTTCGTCTATCTTTGTCTCGTAGTCATCATCAACTTGAACCGTTTCAAGTCTGCGTTCACGTTCAGGGTCGGCCACATGGCACACAGAGCGAGTGTTGCCCGAAGGGGACCGGGGGACGATACGGGGGTGCGTATTGATCGACCGCCCGCCATCCACCGCCGGAAGACCCTATGACATGATGAGAAAACGGGACGTTGTCAAATAGGGGAAATTTACCTAAATTAAAGGAGAATGCATTTCAATTGGATAAATCACACTAAAGTAAAATACATTTAGTTTAAGAAATCAACACCATGATCATTTAGTGTAAAAAGGGATACACGTACGTGCTACTATACAAATACAACACAACTTGGGCCAAAATGTGTGGTGTGTTCGGTAAGAGGGGTGGAATTGGAAGGTTATCTATCAGCCACAGACTTTATAATTGTTAGTTGTTTCATTTGGTTCATACTTGCAGCAAGAAAAAGAGAACAAACAAAAAAAAGGTGGAAGGATTACGATCTTTAGATACTGCTCACAAAAAAATATGCACTACAATAACTAATTAAAGGTGATGGATATGTTCTTCAATATATGTAGAGGAGGTATGACGATCAGCACGTTGAGTTGGTTCCAGGAGATAAGGCAGAGATTCCATATTCCAGATATGAACCAATGTAGAAAATGTATAGTTTACTTGAAAGTTGAAAACTAAGTTTGGAAAAATCATCATAACAGTAAACATACCGCGCTTTTAGCTTCTTTAACAACCATTTTACAATGAAGAAAGCATTATAGATCAGAACTCACGACTTCAGCTACGTTCATAATTTTTGCTAATGCCACGACTAGTTTGTTGGATACCAAGATAGTAAACTCGCCGAAGGTCGTTGTAACCAAAATAGTAAACTTTACGCTTGCTACAGATAAGCGGTCATTTCCAGGGTAAACAACAATTAAAGAATTTGTTGATGTCTATTTGTTAAATGTTACCAGGTTATGAGGGTAGCCCAAACGAAAAACTTGCAGCAAAAGTATCAGTTATCGTACTGTTAAGCACATACTGGAAAATTTAGACATCAAAAAGGCATCAGGTCACGATGAAATCCCAGAACCCAGAAATAGTTCTCGAATTGAGTAAGTTATCCACAATACGGTTTTGTCAAAACCGCTCTACTAGCGACATTTTGACATAGCTTATCAAATTTCGTTAGATATTTCTAAAGGATTCGTTGGGGGTCTGGTCTCCTCAATAAACTTTCATCATACCGACTACCTTTAAAACTATGCCTATGAAAATCGAGCTCTGAAAGAGAGCATATTGCATGCTGTTGTCGATGGTGTTTCATTAGGTAAGTTATAAATTAATGCGAGTGTTCTACAAGGTTCTGTTTTGGCTCCCATACCTTTTTTTTTTTTGAAAATAAATAACCTGTTAACAACCAGCAATCTGATACACAGCTTCGCTGATGATGGCAATCTCCATAGCACGTTCTCATCGACTCCCCCCAACATCCACTTCTAGCTCTTCATCAATGAGAGTCGAAGTAACCAACTCCCTAAATGATTACCTTTCCCAAATTAATGTACCTCTATTCAATTTTTTGAAAGAAGGAAAAATTGTAGTATAAAAAAATTACTTATATATTAGCTTTAGGTTAAATTCGACTTGAGATTGAGTGTATTAGATCGCAAGTAGTATAATAAGTATAATTTAGGTGTTACTAAGTCATGTTAAAGTGTAACAGAAAATTCAGAAATTGTAAATGCCGCTCCTATCGTTTTTCCTAATGTTAACCTTTATCTATCCGTGGTCTAATTCTTGTCTGATTTGTTAGCCTTGACGGACTCCTAGGCGATATGTGTCCCAGTTTATCCTATAGTTTACGTTCAAAATTTAGGTTTATATATAAAAAAAGCATATATTTTAAAAGTTGTTTTTAATTATTATTTTAGTTTATTAATATTTAAAAAAATGTTTCATGACACAGAATTGTATTTTTGGTCGACCAGTTTCTCTTGGAAAAATCTTTAAATGAATTGTTTTATAAAAGTCTGTGGCTAATAAAACCTGCTTTCCGAGGCCAACCCACCACTCTCTTTCTCTCTCTCTCTCTCTCTCTCTCTACACACACACACACACACACACACACACACACACACACACACCTTTCCCAAATTCTTAGCTGAGACTCTGCAAATCTGGCGCCTCAAAAACACATAAACGCATCTTATCTAGGAAAAGTGACATACAACTGAGCCTTGGAAACTTGGCTGGCAAAATAGTATCCAAAAAATCCAAGCTATCTACATTGGGCATAACTGTTGCAGCGGATCTATGCTGGCATTTAAGTTTTCAATATTTCAAACAGGACAGCAAGGATCTTGTGTTTCTTTTGAAATATTGTTATTATGTCTGCGGTGCTGCCCAAAAGACTGCCTTGTCCATCCTAGACTCTAGATAGAAACAAGTTATTTGACTCAGGAGATGCATCTGTTTTGATCAATCTTACTTCCCTAGACTACGCGAGAAATGTAGTAAATATCCGCCTCTATATCAGTACCGTCATCGTCACTGCTCCTTAGAAATTGCTTCGTTAGTGACTCGAAGTATGACTTTCAATCGACCAACCTGTTGAAGTCGGAAGTTTCAAATTCCCACTCTTCGAACAGTTTGTTACGAATCTTTGTTCTTTGCTAGAAAGTCTAAGCTTTGGCACGGCCTCCTGGCAAACACATTTCCAAAGAGATATGGGTAAGTAATGTTTGTTTGCATGCATGTCGTTGAGTTCTTAAATACAGTTTGTTTATAATCTCCTCCGTTTTACCCAACACATATCTCGTAGTTCCATAAATAAACGTGATGTAAAGAGTGCTATGAACAGCGAAGTTGTGGATCTGATTGTTGGTTGTTAATAGAAGATCATTTATGTGCAAAAGACCCAGTGTGGCAGCCAAAATAGAACCCCGTAGAACACACGCGATTATTTTTAATTTATATGATTAAACCTCATCGGCAACAATATGCAAGGAGCGCCCCTTAAGAAAACTAAATACTCACCCTAGGCAGAGTTTGGAAGACAACCTGTATGATGAAAGAGGTGCCGCAAGCCAGAACCGATAGAATGATTTAGAGATATTTAATGAAATTGTATGACGTTCTTCAAATTTTTCCAGAGTAGAACTGCAAAGATTACTGATGTATTTTAGAATGTCGCCAGTAGATCGGTTTTAACGAAAGCAGTATTGGCGATCACTTTAAGTATTTTATAGATGCCCTTCTGACGTCTAAATTTGCCAATATGTGCGTCATAGTACGATGTTTGAACAATATTTCCTTCATTTTTTGACTTTACGGCTGGAGTTGTTGGTGGGCCCTTTCCTGCGGATCAAACGTGGAATTACAAGCAAATACAAGACATATAGATCAGCTTTTTTTAACAGCATAATAAATACTCCATCATATGAAGCCAGGAAAGAAAATGAGCTGCTGGTGAAATTTCAACCTATAATTTTTGGCATAGACTGGAAATCTAGGACCGGATTGTAAAGCGAGATCGCGATTGCGCAGCAAGCATTCAGTAGACAATAAACATTTTAACTTGGAACTAAGAAAGAGATTCAGCAAGTCATACGTATAGGGTATGGCAATGTATAATGCGGAGAGCTTGACTTTGGTTAAGCAGGACACCAAGAAAATATAAGTTTTTGAAATGAGTACATAGAGAAAAATGACAAGGACCAAAGTTCACTGATAAAGAGACGAATGCTAGAAGATAGAAGAGGTGAGAGAAAATTGAGATGAAGGAAGCAAAATTTATAGGACGTATCCGAGATTTAATAACTTTCTGACAACATTATTTGAAGGACACATACTTCGAAAAAAGGTAAGAGGGGAACCAAATGAAAATTTCTGGAGAACCTGGCACAAATGCTGAAGTGCAGAACAACAGAAGCTGCAATCAAATGAAAAGAGATGCGCGCGCGCGCGAGAGAGAGAGAGAGAGAGAGAGAGAGAGAGAGTCAGACATCGCCTTTAGACAATGGCAATGTTGATAATAAACTTCCAGCGAAAAGTTCAGGTTGCTTTTGAAAAACTATATAATGTAACAGGATTAAAAATGGCATGTAAAATATGCTTACAAAATTAAGTTAACCAGACCGACCGTTTCTATTTCCAACATCATTTTAAGGGAATTATAGATTTTGTTCAATAGGAAACTTCCACCTGTTTAATTTAGTTATTTACCTAGTGACCTTGTAAATGTGTGTGACAAAACTGGCAGCATCGCATAAAGTCGACCCATTCTCCAAATGAACGAGCAACGGGCGACTGAATCATGTTCTTCTTCTCGCTCGGTATGCTGTAGCTGTACGTCCAGAAACTGCAGAGTACGTTGGGTAGAACTTGTAACTCGGGATTACGAGAATGCTTTCTCTTTTATAGTGAACTCGTGTTGGAAATACGCGATGTTGCGATAGCGCAGACCGGTATTACGATATCAAGCCTCTCATTCTCTATGGCATTGAGCACATTGTTTGTTTTCTCCAGAGTTCAGCCTAGAGTTGTTTGAAGTTCCTGGAGGTGACGTAAAACCACCTCTGAAACAGTATATTTAGTGAAATTTGTGTGTATATAGTGAAATTTGTGTACACTAAACCAGGGGAAATAGTTTTATAGTAGTGGCGGTCTTAATAGTTTGTGCCACACCATCTGCAGAGGCGGGAGAGTTGGTTGGTAGAAGGATAGAGATTGGCGAAGCGGAATAGAGATGGATATAAGTGTTTTTTGTTTGATAACCAGAAACTGCAGTGCCTTAATGGGTGGAACGAAGCGTTTATAAGAAAAAACTAGGATAGTATAATCACAAGTTTGAATATCTACTTCTACTTTGACGTGTAAGTATTTTCCATAAATTACGTTTTGTTGACAATAAAGAAATTTGAAATAAATGAGTGTCATTATTGATATCGTAAAAAATACGAAAAATACATCCTTGGGTAAAATAGGCAATTTGACTGAAAGGGAATAATATGTGTTCAACACAAACAATTAAACAAGTTTATGGAAGATTGATTTTGGTAAGACATTGGTTGTAAAGATTTTATACAACTTCCATACCTACACATTAATGTTTTGGAAATTACCTATACCTATAGAGTTTATGTCATGATCTCCGTTATTATAAATAAATATAGGTATACAGAGAATAGCTGCAAGAGCATGAGGTTTTGGTAATCTAAAGCTAATAAAAATGTTTTAAAAATTTATAAGTTTCTTTGACTTTCGAGATATCTATTAGAAACAAAGATAATGGCCGATTGTTTTGCCAATACATCATAAACTATATATATATATATATATATATATATATATATATATATATATATATATATATATATATATATATATATATATATATATATATATATATATATATATATATATATATACAGGTGCTTCACCGTGAGTGGCCTATTAGACGTTTCTGGAGAGCTACATCTATTTAAATTCTGAAAATTGGTATCCGCACGTTTTTAATACTGATCTTTCTATCTAAAATATTTTTAATTAGCCTACACTTCCGGTTATACCGGAAGTCGACACAAACTTTGTTTTTTTAAATGAAACACCCTGTATATTATTAGCTTTTTAAATTACACGTTCAATTTAAGAGCCACTTTGATTACAACATATTCGGGCTAGTTTGTACCGTTTCGGATTTATCTTGAAAGACATGCAAGATAGAAACGTGCGGTTTACACTGTCCCATATAGCGTACAAATTCCTACATACTGTTATAAACACAATACGATTTTAAGATAACTGTTATTTATAACATACATTTGAAGTTGAAAATTTTCAATCAGATATTACTTGATTTTTTAATGGAACGGTACCCATATGTCCCCAGCATCTGATTCAGCGTTAAATTCCCTATCTTTTAAGTATGCATGACCCTATACCTATCTCATACAGTTTTCTTTGAAAATTGATTTGAAAATAGTAATTGTTCGCGGGGCGATGTCATTTTTTTTGTACGTAACAAAAAAAATACAGTAGAAACAAAAATATTTCATGTTTAAGTTAAAAATTATAATAATGAAATATTGTTACTGTGTTTGAAAATTATGTATTTAAGATATTTTAAAAAAATTAAAAAAAAATTCTAAGGATAACAAGTGATATTATTACCTTACACAATCTTATAATTCCTCGAAGTATTATTACAACACGAGTAGAGTAACAAAACAACTCACACCTCGTAAACTAGTAACTGCTCAAAATGTTGTCCATTAACACTTAAAGATTTTAATATTCGTGTCGTAATGCTGCTAGTGGTTGCTGACAGAATCTCATTCCTATCTAACTCTTCAAACGCTCTTCTTACTCTGATCTCTAATTCTTCGCGTGAATTGACGGGCGTTTCATATACTTTGGTTTTTATCTTTCCCCAAAGATGGAAATCAAGCGGGGTAAGATCTGAACTTCTTGCGGGCCATATCCAGGGACCGCACTTTCCAATCCATCTATCTTCAAATAGATCGTCGAGTGTGTTAGATATTTCTCGTGTAGAGTGAGCAGGCGCTCCGTCATATTGATACCAACAAGTTATATATTCTGATAATGGTAAATTGTCTAAAAAGTCTGTAACTATTGTTCTTAATATTTCCATGTAACAATTAGAAGTTAAGGTTCCATCATAAATATTATAATAAAAGTTATTACCTTTCAATAAACAAAACACATTGAAACTAAATTTTACTTGAAATCCCTTTGCCCTAATAGCGTAAGGGTTTTGATTTGCCCAAACATGACTGATATGTCTATTGAAAACTCCTTCATGAGAAAATTTCGATTCATCAGCCCATATAATTTAAAAAAAAGTCATTATCTCCTTGAATATGAATTAACATCGTTTCACAAAACTGGACCCTTTTACTGACATCTTCTGGGTGCAGAGCTTGCACTAAAGTAAACTTATAGTTGTGCATTTCGTGCTTCCACAAGATTCTTTCTACAGAGGAGTAAGGAATACCTATGTCGTTCACTGCAGTGTAAATAGAGACATGAGGATATGCTTCGAAATAAGCTAGGACAGTTATTTCGTTATCTTCATCTATATTCACTGGACTGGGATTAACTTTGGGTGCTTTAAAAGTACCAAATTCTAGGAAATTTAACTCAATCCTTCTAAACTTATTTTCACTCATGGGTGGCAGATTAGGATTTAAATCATTAAACCTTCTACATGTTCTACTAATAATTCGGTTACATTTTCCATGGATGTAAAATAAATTTAAATAATTTGCATTGGAATAATGATTTTCCATGTTAACTGTGAACATTAGTACATTGACATTTATCGAATAATGTAGAATGACAAGTATGTAATATAAATTGTTCATCATGACACACTTGCCTTAACGTTAACGTTCAACCACAGTATAGGGAAAAATTATGCTGTGTTATGTTTTTGAGTGTCTCTAAATACCTAAAAAACTGTCCTTTTTAGCTATAGAAGTGTGTGTGTGTGTTTTGTTTCTTTAACGTCGGCCTACTTTTGCGACTATGGCCAATCACCGACGCCAGGGAGCAGTTTCACCTCACTATCCTGGAAATTTTGCCGAACCCCTGCCTTTCTGTAAGGAGGGTAGGGATATATAACGTGCCCAACATCGCATGGACACCGGATCGACGGCTTAACGCCCCCTCCGAAGGGGGGAACGTGCAGACATTCAACTTGCGCAAATACAATGCCAGAACCTCGGTTGATGTTAATGTTACAGTTTGTACTGAAAAAGTGAAAGCAATTTTAGCTATAGAAAATACCCAATATAGGTCGGAAAGTTATCAAAAAAAGGATCGGTTGGAACTGCAAGTTACTGTGTGTCCCTTTTAAAATAAGACACTCATTGAAGGCAGAAGTAGACAAAGGTTGGCGCCACCCCGCTGACCATTAATATTTTCAAACAATTTTCAAATAAAACTGTATGAGATAGGTATAGGGTAATGTATACTTGGAAGGTAGGAAATTTAACGCTGAATCAGATGCTGGGGACACATGGGTACCGTTCCATTAAAAAACAAATCAAGTTATGTGTGCTTGAAAATTTTCAAATTCAAATGTATGTTATAAATAACAGTTATCTTAAAATCGTATTGTGTTTATAACAGTATGTAGGAATTTTTACGCTCTATGGGATTTTTTCTACAAAATGGCGAATAAATCCGAAATGTTACAAACTAGCCCGAATATGTTGTGATCAAAGTGGCCCTTAAATTGAACGTGTAATTTAAAAAGCTAATAATATACAGGGTGTTCCATTTAAGAAAACAAAGTTTCTGTCGACTTCCGGTATAACCGGAAGTGCAGGCTAATTGAAAATATTTTAGATAGAACGATCAGTATCAAAAACGTGCGGATACCAATTTTCAGAATTTAAGTATGCGTAGTTCTCCAGAAACGTCTAATAGGACACTCACCGTGAAGCACCTATATATATATATATATATATATATATATATATATATATATATATATATATATATATATATATATATATTATATTTATATATATATATATATATATATATATATATATATATATATATATATATATATATATATATATATATATATATATATATATATATGACAAAAACTATTTTCTTCGTGAGATTAAAAACACACATATAGAGAGGGATGATTTCAAAGAAATGAAATTTTACTAAATTTGCAGTTTAGTCCCCGGAGGGTTTACAAAAAAATGTTTTTCAGAAACAGGCTTATAACCCCACTCCTCCCTTTGATGCACAAACCACAAGAAAATTTTCTTGCAAACAACCCCCAAGAAAGTTACGAGACCTGTAGTAAATCCGGGTGCTGGGCGGGAAAGAATAAAACGGCAATATGAGCGAAAAATGCGAAAAAAGCTTAGTCGGACCTCGAAAAGTTGCCTTTTTCACATTTTGAATCCATACCTCCTTTAAACCCTGTCTACCCACACAGCATCCCTATTCGCCCTAGTCCAGTAACTGTCTTGGGGGTTGTTCCCACGAAATTTTTCTTGTGGTTTGTGCATTGAAGGTGGTATTGGGCATGCAGGAGGGGAAGGAAAACCCTCACGGCGAAATATCGGTACTTACTGTATTTGATTGACTATAGCTATTCCAAGTTACAAACTCAGTATATTATTTAAACAATTACAAGCGGCTTATTGGGGAAAATAGTAGTTTCGGTATATTTTAGAAAAAAAGCGTGTCCGTGTAAAAATTGTGGAACTTGAAAATCTCTACAAATTTTATACCAACAATTTCTTTGTGCTACCTGCCATTTTTTTATTACAGCATTCAAAATTCAGAGGACTCGATTGGTATCGACATAATTCAACATCCTTGTCGAAAACATCTAACTGTCAAATATTATTTGGTTTGATGTCACTTTCAAAATTTCTTAAAATGACTTTTCTTCTGCAGTTGTAACACAACCCATGATTTTACTGCAGCTATGGTTACTCATTTTCACTTTAACACAATGATTATTATTTTAGTAGGCACAACCAAATCTTTTAAAAAAAAAGTGCGTTATATCAGTGAATTTTCACAAGAATTGTACGCTATTAGTACGGCATATTTATAATATTAATAGTTTAAATTTAAACAGACCTTGAAGATTAATTTTAGAGGTCCTAATACGCGTTAATTTGAAGAATTTTTTCGAAAATGTTACCACCGATATCTTTCTAAC
This sequence comes from Tillus elongatus, assembly GCA_964006375.1. NCBI lineage: Eukaryota > Metazoa > Arthropoda > Insecta > Coleoptera > Cleridae > Tillus > Tillus elongatus. The sequence continues at coordinate 75,216,711 of OZ023265.1, read as the reverse complement.
GTCCTAAAAAATATTTTTATCTCGTATGCTCTAGCTCCTTTTGAGAAAAAAACTTTAAACGCCCAATACGCAAATACTGATAAAGCTAGAAAATTAAAATTTGTTATAGCCAGTAGGTAGGTACTGAGTTTCTTTAAAAGTAACTTGTATTTCAAATTTCATCAAAGTTGCAAAAGGTTTTTCCAATAACAAAAAGTTTTTTCCGAAAATCTCCCATCGTTACCTTTCTATTAGTAAATTTTCTTGATCAAAATTTACTAAAAGGATAAATTTTGACAAGATATGTTCAGTTGCCAATTTACGTACTATTTATTACCCTTTGTTTGAAAAAAACTAATTGCTATCAAATTTGATATTCCTCTCACTAGTAAGCTGCTTAAACTTGATGTTATAACACTTTTTTCAGAGCCTCGGTGGTTCAGAGGTAAGAACGTGTGCCTCTGAACCGAAGGGTACTGGGTTCGATCCTAGGGTTCTCCTTTCACTTTTTCAGTACAAACTGTAACATTAACATCAACCGAGGTTCTGGCATTGTATTTGAGCAAGTTGAATGTCTGCACGTTCCGCCCTTCGGAGGGGGCGTAAATCCGTCGGTCCCGTGTTCATGCGATGTTGGGCACGTTAAAGATCCCTACCCTCCTTACAGAAAGACAGGGGTTCGGCAAAATTTCCAGGATGGTGAGGTGAAACTGCTCCCTGGCGTCGGTGATTGACCATAATCGCGGAAATAGGCCGACGTTAAAGAAACAAAACAAACAACACTTTTCTTAATTTCAACAATGTGGAAACAATTTATTGTTTCTCAACAAATTAAACATTAATTTTTCTGCAAGGAAATGTACTAATCAGGAATTTAACTGTAAACTTCATTAGGGCAATGGCAATTTTTTTTGTGATTATAAATTCAGTTTATGATAGAACCTAATTAAATATGAAGTCGATATTGTAACTGGTTAGAACACTTTTACAAGAAGCAGCAGCTGAAACGGAGAGAAACCAGAATATAGAACAAAAAGGAAGATACAGAGAAAATAAATATAAATAAATAACACAGTAGGACTAAGATGTCATAGTTTAATTGAAAAAATTAAAGTGAGAAAATTTCGTTATTTGCAAACACCAGCGGATATGTTTCTCTGTAAAACATATTGTAAACTTAAATACTGCTTAGTTATTAAATAAATAATAAAATGCATGAAGCAAGAGCTTTTTTTTTTTCAATGATGAAGCTAGTTACCTGAACACTTCAAGGAATTATTATTACTGAATCGGAATTGTTGATATTGTAAACGAATACTATTACAATAATACATTTTTTTATCAACAAGCCAGAAACAATAAAATAAAATAAATTATCATTTATTATTAAAATTTCATGGTAATAAATGTTTTTAAACCAAATGGTAATAAATAAATAAACTTAAGGAATAACTCAAATACCTAAATGAAATAGAAACTTAAATTAAATAATCTTGAAAGTTGCTCAGTAATTTAAACAGGTGGGTAGGTAGCTCGACTCTTTGTGTCCAGAGGGGATGAGCGCGCCACTTTGGCGACCTGTAGTTTCTATAAAAATTGTAGACTTTTAAGTTCTACAATTTTGATAAAATGATATTTTTTTCTAAAATATGCTGAGATTGAGGTAAGCCGAAAACTACATTTCAACCCCTCGTTTTGCACTAAATCGCTTGCAATTGTTCAAATACTCTGCAGGTCTGCAGGGTGTCAAATTAAGTGTGGAGGGAAAACGCCAGAATGCGACATCTCATTCAGTCCTAAGCCGTATACAAGCATAGGTCCCAAACCCCTTTTATTTTTGAGATACAGGTACTTTCAAAAACAGTTTCTTCTAAATATCGAAAAGATCCAAGCCAGTATAAAACTACTGAGACACGGTGACAATTATAAATGCACCAAAGGGCATCGTCGGGTCAAAACACCCTTAGAAGCATAGCCAGTTCCGTTCTGGGAGGTTATCTAGGATTTCATTTGAAAAAAATACTGTAAGCCATTTTTTTTATCAAACTGACACTTATTATAGGATAAAAATTAGAGAAAGGTCCTTCCTCATCCTTCGGCTTTTTTGCTCAAATGAGCCCATTTCATTAACACTTGATATATTTATAATGGTTGTTACATTAAAATTTGTTTTTGTTACCATGGCTTTCATGTAAATTAAAAATGATTTATTATTATGTATTAGTATAAATATTTTAGAATTATTTGAAATAATTCTAAAATATTTATTACTAAAAGTAATGGTAGTAGATGAACTATATATATATATATATATATATATATATATATATATATATATATATATATATATATATATATATATATATATATATATATATATATATATATATATATATATATATATATATATATATATATATATATATAATTTTCTAATTCCTTCATTTTTCTGGGAATCGGTTCATTTGAGCAAAAATCCCGAAGACAAATTTTGTCTAGTTTTGATCGTGTAGTGTTTTAGTATTTAGGGTTTTAGTTTGAGGGAAAACAGTTGCGTTCACTATTTTTTTTTCAAATGGGATTCTATATGAAACCCTCAAGAACGGCACTGGTTATATTTGAATAAGAATGTTTGCCAGGAATGGTGCCTTTTGATGCATTTATAATTATCACCAGGTTTCAATTTTATACTGGCTTGGTTATTTTAGGTTTTTTTTTTGTTCCCTCAGGGCTCGTCCGCGGCCTTGCCGCCCCGATAGCACCGCAACCCTTGGTTGATTGTGCATACATTTTAGGTATTTAAAAGAAACTAATTTTTTTAATGCTCAACACCTTGTATATGGAATACAAAGGGGTTTGGGACCTATGTTTGTAACAACTTTTTGGCTTAGGATTTAACGAGGAATCGCATCCTGGAGTTTTGCCTCGTACTTAATTAACACTGCATATTTTGAGAACTCTATTTATACCGTTCGATAGATAATTTTATTGTGTACAAAAATTATCTCGACATGGTTTTTGCTAAAATGCTCCGCAGAGCTGTAAATCGCCGACAACATTATAACCCCTAAACCCAAGATGGCAGAGTAGTTCTGGAGAGGATGAGGTCGAAATTAAAATTTTAAATATTTTTCGATATACCCAAACTCCACAAAATGTCGACTTGCCCGCTCCGATTTCCTACTAAAATAATAAATTGTTTGAACTCATGAATAATATTGTACAAACACTAATTTCAAATAAATACCGCATTTTCTAATTACTACGTACAAGTCAAACTGTATTCTCAACAGCTGCAAAATGTTATATTAACATAAATTGCAATAAACCGGTTTAAAATTGCAAACCAACGTATTTTCAAACAATAATTTAATTGCTTACCTATGAATTATTTATGGCGCTCCAAATACTTACACACAATTCGATAAATTATAAATCTTAATTTATTTGTTTCGAAGTTACAGGCTTTTAGAGTTATGAACAACAAATAATCCGATTTAAGTTTGTAAACTAAATAAAAACTTATCTTTTTTAATGGTGTTTTCAAAATGCCCTCCTTGCTGACTACAAGCTAATGCTCTTATGCTAATTTTTGGGCAGCCCTTTGAATACGCTTCAATAATTCCCGGTGTTTGAACTTGTGCGTACACTAAATCTTTAATGGTTCCCCTGAAATCAAAATCTAGAGGATGTATTGCCGGGATCTAGGTGGCGATGCAACAGGCCTACCATGACCAATCAATGGATAATTATTGTTCAGGCAATTCCAGACTGTAAATGTTAAATGTGCCGGTGCACCATTTATTTGACCCAAATGTATCTTCTTATGAATAAGGGAACATCCGCCAAAGGCGTTGGCAAATCCTCAATAAGGGACTGTGGCAAATTGATGCTGAAAGTTAGACGTGCCTATTGCTTTGGGATTTTTTAGTTTCTACCTTTACATGTTTCTCAGATTTACAATCCCGCGTCTGGTAAATGAAGCTTTGTCTGTCCGAAGCAATGTTCTGTAGAAATGAAAATTTAGCCGTGGCTGTCTTATGATCAAGGTAGAATAAATTAATAAACATTGGTGGTCTGCTTCTAGAAAACCTTGCACCTTCCGATAATGATATGCACAAAGGCTTTTACGTTTCAAAATTCGTTAAACAGTAGTTTGTGGTATACCAAATTGCCTGCTTATTAGGCATACACTAGTAGTTGGATCCCTAGGAACAGCATATAGCACTTGCTCAGCTAAATCTCCTGACAAATTCATTCCTTGGTCAAAAACCTAACTACGTAATCCGTACTCTCTAAACCTCGAAACTGCCTGTCCAGTTGTCCAGGAATGTTCTATAATGAGGTATTAGACTATTCGAAAACCGATGCCAGTACTGTCTAATTGCGTGACGGGCACTTCTATTTCAGTAACCTTAAATGAAATATACATCTGCGTAATCTTCATTATTAGAAAACCAGTAAGGCATTTTAAATAAAGGTTTATACAAAATGACAGACAAATGACTTATAAAATTGAGATAAAAATTGATATTCACGCTTGCTATTCTCATTAACCGTTATCTTACTCCTTCATATATTCTATAAAATAATAGACACACGTAAGAAAAAGAAATAAATTGAAAAAGTCTGGACGCAGCAAGTGCGTTATGGTAGTTAATTTTCATAGAAATGATCTGGCACAGAATATTTTTTATAACTTTTTTTATGGTAACATAGGAATCTTAATTTTGGTATATAGTTTACTTTTTATATTATAAACCTACGTACCAAATTTGGTTACCATAGTTTATTTATTTTTGGAGATAACATTTTAGAAAACCCTAACGTTTCCCGGACAACCTGGTTCAATTTTCCTGGATAACAATTATCTAAGCCACTTACAAAGGGAATGAAACCGCCAAATTTTATCAAAATTGGCATATAATTTTTTAAGTTATCGGTGTGACACACACACACACACACACACACACACACACACACACAATATATATATATATATATATATATATATATATATATATATATATATATATATATATATATTTATATTTATATATATTATTCGAATAAAGAGTATATATTGTATGAAATGTATATATTGATAAATTAAGTAACTTTTCACATAATAATAGAAAATTTATATGTTAGAGGCTTATAATTTATGTACCCTTTATCACTTACTGACTTGATTCATTTTTCTGTACGAGCGCCATCCATTCTTATAGTCACTTCTGCTAATGTACCTACATATGTGTAATGCCCTGATTTTAAAACTTTTATTTCCCTGACTAGCTCTGAATATCTTTTATTTAAGACATTTTTGCGTTAGAGGAAATGAAAATATCATGATTATCAAATTTAGCATGAGTTTCCTCTTAGTGGTGTTTCTGGAAGCGGTCTTTCTTATAATTAGGTCAAAAAATAAATTTATACCATTTAAAATCTTTAATGTAATTTATTTATTATGAATTGTTTGTTTACATACTTTTAGAACATATCTACTTATATCGTGATCACGTTTTAAATTTATATAAATATTAATTGCTTGATTTATAAATACCTTAGATTAATTAATAATAATGCAATGCTCTTTCAATTTCAATCTTCTATCTTCTATTCTCTGCATTGTAACGCACCTTTTGCGTTCGCGAATGTTGAACTCATCCAATATCGTTTCACAAGAACGGTGGATGACTTTCCACTTGCGTGATTACTTACACCAATTTTAGTTTCACCTTTGTTATCAAACTTTAATTATCTTAGTCACTTTTACCCAGATCTGTCTCTGGACACTTTATTTATGGATTAAATATCACGATTATTCTTAAAATATCCCGTGTTAACTGGCTACAATATCATTTGACTACTTTTAAAACGCGCTTCAGGAATTCTTTTATTTGTTTTGACTTGCTTTGTAAAAAATATATTAAAATGGATCGCAGAAGAAATTAGAGCTTCGTTCACCATAATCAATTCTTGTATAACATGAAGCTCACAGAAAATAACATAAAGAGAGTTTAGTAATCATTTCAGCAGATATTTTTTATTGTTGATATTCTTATTAAGAAAACTCACTATATAGAATTTGTTTAAAAAAAAAACTCTTTTTGTTGGAAAACTGGTTTCATTAGGTTGACTAAAACGAAATCATCCAGGCGATTAAGAAAGAAAAATATCCACCACGTTTATAATTTGGCAGATATACTCCTTTTCTAAACATGAATTAATGTAAATTTGCGGTTTAGTTGACCGAGTGTTTTTAGGATTTTTTTTCAGAAACATGCTTAGAACCTCATCCTAGATGCACAAACCCTAAGTGCAATTTCTTGCTAGCAATCACCAAGAAAGTTACGGAACCAGGAGTGAATAGGGGTGCTGGGCGGGGAAGAATAAAAAGAAAATATGAGCGGAAAATGCGAATAAACACCTTAGTCGGACCTCGCAAATCTGCTTTTTTCACATTTTGCAGCCATACCTCTTTTAAACGCTGTCTACCCTGCACAGGCCCCTGTTCCCCAGGTCTCGTAACTTTCTTGGGGACTGTTTACAAGAAATTATACTTGTGGTTTATGCATTGAGGGTGGTTGCAGCCATCCAGGAGGGGGAGGAAAACCTCCATGACGAAGTAGCGGACATCACACCCCGCCCCACCCCCTAGCCAAAAACAAAGATGAGTGTAATCTGAGAAACAGATAGTGATAGGTAACTGCAGGGAAGGGGGTGTATCGGGACAGGAGCATGTAACGTAGCAACCGAACAAATAGCGAAATTTCGAGAAAAAATATCATTTCAACTTATCGTACCAAGCCAGCGAAGAAATTTCAATGTAAATAACTCGGCGAAGGCAAGGAAGCACAAGGTAAAAATAGTGTCAATGTGCGTGTAAGAGGCCAAACTTTATCAGCAGTTGATTTATCGAAACTGTCCGTGGACTTAACTGCAAATTTACCTAAATTTGTAATACAAGTTTCTTTTAAAAAGACTTACAGTACCTAGAAATACCAAATTTAAATTTTCTACCTTCATAAAAAATTTAGTTTTGGACATGTAAAATTTTTTCTCACAAGGAACTTGAAGACAACATTTAAATATTTCGTATGATACTAGAGAGATATAGATGATAACACCTTCGAAAAATTTTTTTACATGGGCGTGTATTAGGGCCTCTACCCGACGTTCAAGGTCTGTTTAAATTAAAAGTATTAATTTTAGTAATATGACGTACTAGTAGTGTACAATTCTTATGAAAATTGACTGCTATAACTCACTTGCTGCGTCCCGAATTTTTTTTGCTGTTAATATTTGCAATTAATGTTAAAACCATAGCTATTTTGAATAGAGAATGAAGAGATCTTTCAAGGAGAAAAATAACCCTTACTTTCTATTTGAAAATTTGGCAGTTGCAACTGTCACTCGAAGGGGGTTAAATTTTGGGGTTGTAGAATGTGATTTTTCATTCTAAAATTGACGTGTCTGGGAATTTTTTATAAATATGCACAATAATTGAGATACCTACTGAATTTATTCAATTTGGTATATGTACCCTACATTTCATTGATTGTTGTTGCCCTCACTTGGTGAAACTGGTCCATACTACATACAGACTTGGAGACTACTTCTCGGGCTTCACTGTTGTGTTTCCTTTCTGTAGGTGAATGACGTAGCCAGAGCGTAAGCTAACTGGAGCAAGGTGGCCCTTATCAATTCTATATGTTCTAGGATGTTCTTTAACGTTTCTGTGACTAGTTTCGCTGCGTGACAGCGTCCTCAGACATTTTGAAAGTCTCATCTGTCATGTGCGTTTCATTTTATTTTCAATTTTGATGAATGTTTTGATCAAAACATCATAACATAGCAACAGATCATTATTTGTAGTTGTCATGATTTCGTATTAATTCAATTTTTATTGGTCTGAGGATGCTGTCAGACGGCGAAACTAGTCACAAAAACGTTGAAGAACATCCTAGAACATCTAGAATTGATAAGGGCCGCTTGTTCCAGTTAGCTTACACGCTGGCTACGTCTTTCACATTCAGAAACGACACCTAACAGTGAAGCCAGAGAAGTAGTCTCCAAGTGTGTATGTTATACCCTAAATATTGAGCTCATATTACCCAGCTATTTCTTGCATTATTTAGCACCGTCGTTTTGTCCACAAAGTTGGCCACACATCCTCTGTTTATTAGCAACACGTATGTAAGTGACTAATCCCTGTAAGTTCTAAACTATAGATGTATATTCATAAGCATAACTCTAAAAAACTGCACAATCTGTTTGGGTTTAAAAAACGAGAAAAATATCTTAGCTCCGAATGTCATAGACTATGTCCGTCGCATGCTGGTGTGTGTATAAAATATTACTGGAATTAACGAAGCAGGGAGAGGTTAAGGCAGAGGTAAATTATCCAGTAAAATATACCTTGTGCCTTGTAGACACAACATGCACTCACCGCGAGTTGAACAAACCAATAAAAGTGAAACTTGAACTGGTTTATTTAAATACGGTTTTGAATACCTCCCGTAATTTACCGACTTGTTCCACTACCTATCCTCATTTTTTCAACACGTGTAGCCTAAAACATACATTGCTGTATCGTTGGATTGAATATTGTGTTTGCACGTAATGGTAGGTATACAATTTGTTTACAATTTACTATTATTTAAATACAGGGTGTTCTAACATATGTCGGAAAATGAAGAGTGCGGTTCCTTGCCTTTTTCTAAGAAAAAAAGTTCTTGTTAACATGCATCCGCAAACGCGCCGTTTTCGAGATACAGGGTGTCAAAGAAATATGTTATTTAGTTTTTTGACGATATCTCAGAAACCGTTTGAGACAGAATTCAGATTTTGTACACAGTTCATTAAGATTACACACTTTTTTAGCGCCAATTAAATTGTTTCCATATGCCAGCGGCAGATATTTTAGGGATGCGTGAGGTTTTTTCCCCTAATTTCTACGGTACTGAGGAAATAACCATTTTGCAAGCCCATTTTAAATCGTCAATATATTCTACACAAAAAAATACTGTAGGTCAAATGCGCTAATGTGAACCGTTTTCGAGAAATAATGCATTTTATAATAAGAAACATGGAAATAATTAAAAGACAGGTTGGACACTGTGGCTGGAAACGAAAACAAAAAGCAGAATCACCACAAAAACCACAAAAATAATAACAGAGTTATGCCTAGATACGTATTTAGACAACGAAGTTGTCTTCGTCAGTAGCTGTCGCTAAACAGTTTATCGAAAAACGTATCTAGCGCATAACTGCTCTGCTATTATTCTTATGGTTTTTGTGGAGATTTTGCTTTTTGTTTCAGGAAAATAATTAGCAACATGCTCAAACAAATTTATTTTATAAAACTTTACAAAGAACATTAAAAAACAAACAAAAATCATACGAATTGCTGAAAATGGCGTCCCTCCACGCTAATGCAGACTTCTAGCCTACGTCTCAGTGACTGACGTACCCGTTCGAAAATGCCTGAAGTATTACGGATTGTATTGCATGATGCAATAAGTATTATTGGTGTAGTGTAAACTAAACGTTTTAGGTGACTCCAGAAGAAAAAATCCAAAACATTCAGCTGTGGTGACCTAGGAGACCATGCTTGTGGACCTGGGTCGAGACCTATCCAGCGGTTTCCATACTGTTCATTTAAAAATTGACGCGCAACTAAACTAAAATGTCCAGGAGCACCATCGTGCATAAGCCACATTTCCAATCTTGATTAAATAAGAATGTCTTCTAAAAGTCCGGGCAGTTTTTCTTTCTCCGTCAGGGCTCGTCCGCGGCTTTGCCGCCCCTAGAGCACTGCAGCCCGTGGCCTATTGTGCATGTCCTTAGTCTCTTCACTCCACCCATTCCACAATCACTGTGCCTTGAACCAGTCTGCACAGCGATTGGTAGGGTGAGGTTTTATAATGCTCTGTCTCCGGTCTAGACTGCCCGTAGATCAGTTGTCTCTTGCGGTCCAGGGCTTTACACTCGCACAAGATGTGCTGGGCTGATTCCTCCCCCTCGCCGCAGAGTGCAGGTGTTTCTTGACGGCCATGTGTCCCGTCAAGAGACCTGTTATATTTCTGAGCTGTCCTCTTCTAAGATTTAGCAGCTCCACAGCTCTCTTTGAACTGGGTTCGTCAATTATTGACTTCCCATGTCTGAGCCCTGGACAGTCTGCCCAGTACACCTTGTGTTGGTTTTTGACCCAGGACTTAATGGCTCCCCTGGCAGTGCTCTTTGTCACGCCCAGAGCCGGTTCTGGTCTCATAAATGGTTCTGCTGACCCTCTTTTCGCGAGACTGTCAGGTTCTTCATTGCCTTTGACCCCCGAGTGACCCGGCACCCAGATGACTGGTGACCTCATTCTGCCTAGCCAGGTCGCTCGTCTCGTCTCGGCATTCACTCACCAAGTCCTGGCAGTACTGCTTTAAGAAAATTATATTATTGACTATTTAGCCTTAACGGCAAAAAGTGTGGCCCTATTAAATGATCTCCTACAACACCTTCCCAAACATTCACAGAAAATTGCTGATGATGACCTTCCATTATGACATGTGTACTATCGTCGGCCCATTGATGATTATTATGGAAATTAGTGATTGCATCGCGAAAAAATGTGCTTCATCCGTAAATAGGACTTGTTCAAAGAAGCGAGGATTTTGCGCTATTTTATTTTGAAACCATTGACACATAGCCAATCTTTGTGAAAGTAAGCAAAAGGCTCTTTAATAATATGGACTTCCTGCAATTAAAAATTTACTTTTTAAAAAATGTGTTTTTCGCAACTTCGTAGTCAGTACTTTGATAATCGAGAAACAGTTTTAATAAGTGTTCTCCATGTGCTGTAAGTCCGCTGCATTTTGAGTACAATCACCACTGCACTTTACGTGCAAATATGAAAATTGCTCAAAATAATCAAGATGGCTCAAAAACTTCGGAGAACAGTAGAATCGCAGTCAGTGTCGTCTCTTGATGCCGAAAATGTAAACATTTATGGGGTGTTGTATGTAAAATTTCAAAGGACCTGGAAGTGATGATAATGTTTCCAGTATCCGACAGGTTGTGTCCTCATGTGCATATGACGTCATCCAAATTTGATCATTCTTATACCTAACTCGAAAACTGTGGCGACCATGGACCGTCTAACGATTGCGTTGACACCCTCTATATTATTATATTACTCCACTGAAAACCCGTATTAGATGCAAGGCACAAGAATGAAAATAATTACTCTCTAAATTGAGGGGACGAAATTTTTAATAAATTAATCACTGGTGATTTTCTTTACATAATATGTATCAGCAGTAAAATTTATTCAAATACTTTATTAAAAGGGTGCACTTGTGTGTCTAGCATGGAATTTAAACATCTCTTATAGAGATACCTAAGTCAATGATTAAATTTTTTTCTCAGTCCATTGATACATTTTACTTTGCTAAGGAAACTACCCAGTTCACCACCTAACGAAAAACTAATTACCTTATGATTACATTTTTTTCTGTAGGTTTTCCGCAAAATGAACTAGAAATCAACATATCGCGGAAACCGTTAAAAAGAACCTAAACATTGCCCAAATAGTTAAGTAATGAGGCTATAACGAAGTAAAAGAAGCAAACACATATATTCGTGGTTGCAAAGACGGCCATGTCGCATTTAGATCGCGATGATCCTCTTACCAGCTGAAGTTACAAATTATTAATAGCTATGTATTATTTATTTATTTGTGTTTTTTATTTTTACTTGATGCTAGGTTATAATAAGGTAGTTTACTTTTTGTAAAATATGCTGCACTATTCAATACATTTTTGGATAGTTCAGGGAATAAGAAATGAAACATAATTATCCCCAGTTACCTGTTTAAATTTCAGTTCTCTAATCGTCCTATCTCAACCACAAAATCCCCAAATAAGGAGTTCAACATTAATTGGAAGTAAAAAAAGACCTCGTGAAAAACACTCCTCACGGTTTCAACAATCACTGCTCATTTTCTCTACCTCGGTAATCAGTATTTGCCTTTCACAATTAGAAAAAAGGAAGAAAATAAGGAGAAGTTAATAAACTGGAATGTGAAACCGAGCTTAAACTGCAGTGAGATGCAAATAGGAGAGAGGTCATTGATCTTGAAAATCCAACGTTCACTCTGTCTTCGTCTATTCAGCTCTCCGTGTTTGCGTTGGTTTCAGATGTTGCCACATCGACGTCCAATAGGTCGTGTTGAATAAATTTGAATGTTGAGAGCTACCGGTACACCGGCCTACAGAAGAATACACTTTTTAGTGAATTTTCTTAAAAAAAATTCACTAATGAGGATATCCCGACTTTTGAATTTTGAAAAAATTTCTTCAAATGAGCGCTAATTCGGCCCCCCAGAAAACATATCCGGGGTCAGTTTCAATTTTTATATGTTTATATATATATATATATATATATATATATATATATATATATATATATATATATATATATATATATATATATATATATATATTTATATATTTATATATATATATATATATATATATATATATATATATATATATATATATATATATATATATATATATATATATATATATATATATATGTATCACACCGATAACTCAAAAAATAATGGGCCGATTTTGATCAAATTTGGTGAAAAAATTCCTTTTGCAAATGGCTTGGATGAGTTCGTTAGTCAGGAAAATCTGTCCAGGTTTTCCCGGAAAATTTTGTGTTTTCTTTCAAAAAAAATTTATATCCGGAATTAACAAAGTAAGGTCAACCAAATTTGGGACGCAGGTTTACATCCTTATAGGTAAGTTACCTACCAAAATTTAGCTATGTAGGTCAAAAGACAAAAAAGTTACAGGCATTTAAAAATAAATAAATTGGGGTTTTCCTCAAAACGTCAAAGTGGCGATTTAAAATGTCAAAATTGGCAACATTTAGACAAATAATTTAAATCTAATACGGGCTATAGAAATAAAATGTCTCAAGAAGGATGTTTTACAAACCCTAAAGTCTTAGTTTCAACCGTCATTGTCCTTCATTTTACTAAAATATTTGCAGAAAATTCATTTCAAATAGACCCTTTCTCTGATGCTTGGCAGTAGCCTTAGCTATAGAGTTTATCATTTAATGGTATATAATTTTTGTCGAATTTTCGTAAAAAATTAATAAAGTTCAATATATCCGTTATTATATAAGATATGAAGAAAATTTGTATATATTAATTATAGGGTGTCTTGAGCTACATCTTAAAATAATATTTCTGCAATCACAGGTGGCCCATAAGTCTTTGGTGATACAAATTTCCTTTTTTTAATCAAACACGCTTTATGTTATTGCATTTTTGCATTTTCCATCGAAATATAATGCATGTTTGTAAGAAAATAAATTCTGGACGCAGCAAGTGCGTTATGGTAGCGAATTTTGATCAAATGTTTCATATTTGAACAGCTCAATTTGCTATTAACCTATAAGGTTGACCAAGAAACGTGTTTTTTCGGGAACATTTTAAGTTTACTTTTGGAAATTTTTGTACATTTTCACACAATAAAGTTATTTTAATGTAACATGGCACATTGTTTTTACTATATAGGTTATACTGGTAACCAAATTTGATGCCTGCTTTCTTAAAAAAACACACATATTTGTTATTAAAAAGATTTTTATGAAAATTCACTACCATAACGCACTTGCTGCGTCCAGAATTTTTTGTATACATTACCTCATTTGGGTTGATCGGAGGCATAACGATTCCTCTCAATTAGTGGAAGTGTTGAATGAAAATCATTTAAGATTTCTAGTAATTTGTATTTACCTACACGATAAATAAAGGTTTCTTGTATACATATTATGTTAAAATCTTTTGCTGCCTTCTTTTTTTTTTCGTTTAATAAGAAGTTCTTGTAAAACTTATCTCGGTTTTAACCCTAATTGCTACTTTTAAACGACAGTTTGCTACCAAGGTCACCATTTAGGGAAATAACTAAACAGATGTCTATCAAGATTCTGATAGTTCCCTAAGCAAACTTCATTTACGAGGAGGTAGTGAAAAGTACTTAACCTACAGTAAAAAGGAAATAATTGTGTAAAACAAACTTGCATTTATGAAACATAATCTGACAGACTTACACATTTAACAGAACGTTCATAAAGCAATTGGAAACCCTTGGAAAAAATCTTTATCTTGGTCTCCAAACCACTCCTAAAAAAATGACTTCGTTGTTTGTAGAAAATCGTTTACATTTACTCTTTGGGAATAAATAATAGTATGATGATGCCAAATCGGGAGAAAATAACAGGCGATCAACCAATTCAAAACTAATCTGTTCAACTATTTGCAGTGCAATCAACAACTTGTGAGCAGTGGCGTTGTCTTGCAAAAAAGCACATGTTTGGCCAGTATTCCGCAGCCTTTTCCCACAAATTTTCTGCTTAATATAGTTAGCAACTCACCAATCTATGCTCCCATGATAGTTCTACCTTGTTTGAGCAAATATAGTGAAATTATCCCATCGTCGTCAAAGACAACTGCCGGCTGACTTTTGAACATGGAATTTTTTATGTCGTGGAAAACCGGAATACTTTCACTCTTTCCATTGTTCTGCAGCCTTTTGATTATAATGAGGGACCCATGTTTTGTACTTAGTGACGAGGCAACCCAAACAGTTTGAGGAACATTCTTCAAAGCAGTGGAACATTTCCTTCGTCAATTAGATGTAGATACTTCTTTTCTGGCTTCACAATTTTTTATACGTATTGCTGACAGCTATAAACTTACTTCCATACGAAGTTGCATCCTTAAAATTATCAAGTGCTTAGGATTTCCCAAAAAAATAAAATATCTCGAAAGCCGTTTGATCTACAAGAACAACATTTGGAACTTGGAATGACCTCAACATGAGCGCCAACTGATGGTAATGTGAAATAAATCCAAGATACCCACAGTGTTAATCGAGAGTAATACACCTCTAAAAATTGAACAGAATTTTTTCATGCTTAGGCTAATTTAGTCGGATTGGGCTGACTAACTAACTAGTCCAAGAGATTTGCAAAAGAAGAAAAAGATGCTTACAGAGTGTGGTCAAAATCTGTTATATGTTTTTTAAGTTTTTGCTAGGCCACACGCATACAAATGTACAGGGGCTCTAATTCACGCGCATTAAAAAAAATTATTCCAAAGTCATAACCTCTAATGTATTTTTTTTAAAATCAAAATTGGCTTAAATTGAGATTGTGGTGAGGCCTGTACTATTTTGTCTTCTAATGAAACTAAATTTGTTATGGACGACCTTATCGATTTGTCGAATAGGTTTTTTTATGTTAACAGATAGTCGAATCTCCGAAAAATCTATAGTTTATTTGCACACAAAATTGATATATTAGGTATAAAATGTTTTATGATTCCACCTCACGTTCTGTCTTGGAAAACGTTACCTTATAACGTGTTAATTGTCATTTTAAAAAATGTTGTCAAAAAAAAAACCGTGAGAAAACATTTATTAAACTTGATGTTTATTTAGAAACCATAAAGTTACTAAATATTATGACAAATGAAGATTTGGCAACGCCGTTAGGTTTGTCTGCGCAGCTGACGTAGAGGGGCGTGAGACGCGAAACGGGGCAACGTCATTTCTTTACCAGCCAAGGTTAATATTCCACGTGACCCACTTTCCGGTGTGTTGTCTCTCCAACGGTAGCAAAAACTGAAACCAGCGTGCACGTTTTTGTCCTAATGAACCTGTTATAACTTTGTGTGTTGGCTGCACTGACTGTATGAGAATTACCACCGCTATCTACTACTCTTCTCGTTTAGTTGGCGGTGATTTAATTGAAATTATTACACACGAAGTGAGAGGGAAAGAGATGCAGACAGGTCTGCCAACTTTATGTTATTATACATCGGTTATGTAATTTGTTCTCGGCGAATCACAACTGCCGATGTGTGATTGTCATTTGGTCGTAAATTAAATTGTTTGTTGTCGGTTATTGGATAAAAATGATTAGTGTTGTCCCCATTAAATTAAAAAAAGAATTCCGACAACAGGTACACGATTGATCTATATTTATGGTTAAGCGATATAAAAAAATTACTACTACATAGGTATACCTACCCACGCAATGAAATTAGTGGCCTAGTAGACAAGTTTTTTTTAATTATCAATTAATCATTTTATATATGATATTAATTATAAACACTGAATTTTATTGGTATCTATTCCTTAACTGTAAAATTATTTTCATTCATTTCTACCTAGGAAGGTGTCTAGATATCTGCGAGTCGCAGTAAAATTTATTGCAATAATTAAGTGTCTTAACAAAGTGAAAAGATCCCCTTCAAAGAAAGAAAAATAATTCATTGTGTCTTAAGTAAACAATTATTCAGATTTTATAAGGTAGGCGCTAATTTTATACCAAGTATGTAATACGAATTTAGTCACTAGTTTGTTTTAATTCTTAAACTCAAAATACTAATCGACGGGTCCGACCATTTTTGGAAAAAAACTTTATTGGATTAACTGAATTTATTCCAAGCTACAAACTCCACTGCAACTGTAATGTATTCAGTATCGAACGGGTTCACCAAGTAGGGTTAACTATACAACCAATCTATTTTTATGCGCATGTTTTACTAGGAACGAACAGGTACCTAATACCTACCACTTCCCAATTACTTGAGTAACTGCGAGTAAAAGTGAAAAACTTTAGGAGTTATCTTAACGGTCTAGCTAAACTCACCATTTTCGATTATCGCACCGAGTAAGAAGTAAGAGAAGATATACCGAAATGTACGGCATCCTGCACTGTGTGCGGGAGAACAATAGGAGGGGCTACACCAACAAGCGGATCCTCATAGCCACAGACAGCCAGGCAGCCCTTAAGGCACTAAGTAGCCCACGGGTAAATTCCTGGCTGGTGAGTGAGTGCCGAGACGAGACGAGCGACCTGGCTGGGCAGAATTAGGTGACCCTCATCTGGGTGCCGGGTCACTCGGGGGTCAAAGTCAATGAAGAAGCTGACAGTCCCGCGAAGATAGGGTCAGCAAAACCATTTATGGGACCAGAACCGGCTCTGGGCGTGACAAAGAACACGGTTAGGGGAGCCATTAAGTCCTGGGTCAGAAGCCAACACAAGGTGTACTGGGCGGACTGTCCAGGGCTCAGACATGGGAAGTCAGTAATTGGCGAACCCAGTTCAAAGAGAGCTGTGGAGCTGCTAAATCTTAGCAGAGAACAGCTCAGCAACACAACAGGTCTCTTGACGGGACACATGGCAGTCAAGAAACACCTGCATAAAATGGGGCGATTCGAAGGGGACCTCGCATGCAGACTCTGCGGCGAGGGGGAGGAATCAGCCCAGCACATCTTGTGCGAGTGTAAAGCTCTGGACCGCAAAAGATAACTGATCTACGGTCACTCTAGACCGCAAAAGATAACTGATCTACGGTCACTCTAGACCGGAGACAGAGCAATATAAAACTTCACCATACCAATCGCTGTGCAGACTAGTTCAAGGCACAGTGATTTTGGAATGGGTGGAGTAAGACTAAGGGTATGCACAATCAACCAAAGGTTGCAGTGCTACCGGGGCGGCAAGGCCGCGGACGAGCCCTGAGGGAAAA
This sequence comes from Tillus elongatus, assembly GCA_964006375.1. Taxonomy (NCBI): domain Eukaryota; kingdom Metazoa; phylum Arthropoda; class Insecta; order Coleoptera; family Cleridae; genus Tillus; species Tillus elongatus. Next base: position 75,199,115 of record OZ023265.1, on the reverse strand, counting down.
AAAAAGAGAAGATATATGTAGGTATGCTAAAAAACCTGGATGGACAGAGGGTAAAATTTGTTGAGACCTTTTAAGATCCAATAATTCCCTGACAAGATACAGAGTGGTCAAAAATAATGATGCACAGAGCAGCAGTAGATTCTTAGCCTCATAATATACTGAGTTTTAAAAAAAAACACCCAGTAAGGGTTGATCAATTTTAATGAAATTTATACAAAATGTGTGTTTTTAAACTTAAAAAGTCTGGACGCAGCAAGTGCGTTATGGTAGTGAATTTTCATTAAAATGTTTTTAATAGCAGATGTCTTTTTTTTAAATGAAAGCAGGCATTCAATTTGGTTACCAGTATAACCTATAAAGTGGAAACAATGTACCATATTTCCTCAAAGTAACTTTATGCTCTGAAAAAGTACAAACATTTTCCGAAAATAAACTTAAAAAGTGGTCTGATTTTCCTGGCCAACAAACTTCTTCAAGGTATTTACCACAGCGTAGATATATACCGCAGGGCCACTCTATGAAATATTTTCAGACATTTAGATTTCGTGTCAGCCTACTGCCAGCCTACACTCCCTCAGTAGACTCGAGCGGTTAGTAACAGCAAGTCTGTGGTATCAGAGACGTATGTGGAATGTGTGTGTGTGTGTGTGCGTGTATGTATATGTTTTTAATATATGTACGTGTACGTCTCTCTATGTGTATATCTGTATATGAGCACGTACCTGTGTAATTTAGTATAATAGTTTTCGTAGGAAAAATAATTAGTTTCGATTTTTTTCATGAATAATATAAACGAAAATCTCTCTGAATGCGCCACTTTCATGGAATGCTATGTATTGATAAAACGCCGTATCTTAATTTTTGATATGTGCCAAATATGTAAAACAATTGAAATAACTCGAAAACGATGAACGCTTAAATTTTTTTTACAAACATGCATTATAATTCGATGGAAAATGCAAAAATGCAATAATATAAGAGGTACCACCAACGACTTACGGGCCAGCCTGTGATTGTCTAAATAATTTTATAAGATGCAGCTCAAGACACCCTATAATTAACGTATATAATTTTCTGGCAATATTGAGCTTTACCGTAGAAATGCGTCACCCTGTATATATGTAAACAGATAAAAACTGAAACTAACACTGCATATGGGTTCTAGGGGGTCCTATATCGCGCTCATTTTCAAAATTCAAAAGTCGCGGTCTCCTCATTAGCGAATTTTTTCTACGAAAATTCGCTAAAAATTATAGAGTATTAAACTATACTAGTGGACCTGTGCAGTGCTCTAAATTCGACAGTAATTCATTAAAATTTTAAGCTTAAACATTATTGCGGTTCATTTGTCATAGAGTATACCTCTATAATATCAGTGCGGCTGTTTGACCACAGAGTTTTATGTGTTTGACATTTCACGTATTAATAAAAAGTAAGCTCAGAACGAGGGAATCAGACTGTTTAATTACAACATTGCATTGTTTAATCTATCTGTAACACGTATTATACACACATTTTATCATTCTGCACTCCCCCATATGAGCTTTAACTATGCCAAATCTTACGATCCTCCATGCGCTCAAGGGGTACATGTTTTTTCTTCACTCTATAACTTAAAGTACTGCCAAACCATCAAAGAAAGATTTTATTTGAAATGAATTTTCTGGAATTATTTTAGTAAAATGAAGAATAATGACGGCTGAAGCTGAAACTTAAGGGTTTGTAAATCACACCTGCGACATTTTCGCTACATAACTCGTATTCGTTTCAGGTACACTGCCTAAAATTTGCTAATTTTGACGTTTCAAATCGCGACTTGGACGATCTGCAAAATTTTCAAAGTAATTTTTTTTTTGGCATTTCTTGACCTTATTGCGGTAAAAAAAATTTAATCTTTGTCTGTAATATACAATAGATTTTGTTATCCATACAAAATATTTTGTTTTTGTGCGTTTCTCTGGTCATCAGTGGCACCCAACCACTGATCTTACAGGGCGGTGAGATTTTCTTCAATAAGTGTATCTTATGGAGTCAGGTGTGCGCTACACACTTAGGCTTTAAATTTTTGTGTGAAGATATAGTGTGAAAATTACGAAAGTTTTTACCCCCGCCACTGCTCTCTAACGGCGGTGACATTTTATTGAATAAGTGCATTTTATAGAGCAGAGAGTTCGCTACACACAAGGTGAATCCCAAATTGTCGCTCTAGACATATCCAAAGCATTCGACCAGGTCTGGCACGCAGCGCTGCTTAATAAACTTCCGGCCTATGGCCTACCACCAAAACTTTGTACCTGGACAGCAAATTTTCTCTCCAACAGGAGCATTTCTGTTGTTGTGGATGGCCATTCCTCTAAACTGTATCCAATCAATGCAGGAGTTCCTCAAGGTTCAGCTTCAGCCCCTACTTTGTTTCTTCTCCAAATCAATGACCTCCTCTCTAGCACATCCAACCCACTTCACAGTTACGCGGACAACAGCACCATCCACTCAAATATACAATATTCTAAGCCTGTCTCCTTAGCCCAATTAGATGAGGATCGCAGACTCATGGAGGGTTCTGTCTCCGTGGATCTCCAAAAAATATTAGACTGGGGAAGTAGAAATCTTGTACAATTCAACCCCACCAAATCTCAGTCTTGCTTTCTTTCTCATAAGAGATACACCAGCCCTAGACCCATCACAATGAACAACCAAGTTATTCAAAGTAATGAGTCCTTTTCTCTTGTTGGCATTTCTGTTGATCGAAATCTTAATTGGCACCAACATGTTACATCAATTGCAGAAGCGGCTGCTAAGAAATTAGGTTTCCTCTTCCGGGCTCGCAAATACTTTTCACCAGCTAATCTCTATACCTTATATACTTCACAAATAAGGCCAAACCTCGAATACTGCTCCCACATCTGGGGTGCAGCTGCCGCTTCTACACTCGTTATCCTGGACTCCATTCAAAAGAGAGCTATACGTCTCATCGGTGACCCTACCCTCACCCAAAGGCTGCCATCTCTTGCCCACCGACGTGCCGTTGGTGACCTCTCTCTATTTTATAGATATCTGCACGGGCACTGCTCAGAGGAGCTTTCCTCCATAGTTCCCCCACCTGCTGCCACCAACAGATCTACCAGGGGAACAGAGCGAATGCACCCTTTTACTGTCCAGGTCACCAGACATAGAACATCTTGTTATGCCCGCTCTTTTGTCCCGAGGACTTCCAAGTTGTGGAATTCCTTGCCGGCACGTGTTTTTCCTTCTCCTCCGAACCTCCAAACCTTCAAGTCCAGAATTAACAAGCTGCCTCTTTCCTCCTTGTCAACACCCACGGTACGATAGTATTTAGGCTGTAAGCCCTCGTGGTGTGTTGTTGAAATTAAAAAAAAAGATCGTAAAAATGTTTGTGTGAAGGTATAGTTCGAAAAGTAAGAAATGTATAATATTGTTTAAAAGTTTTTACTCCCGCCACTGCTCTCCGACGGCGGTGGCATTTTATTCAATGAGTGCATGTTATGAAGCCGTATATATGCTACATATGAGAGCTTTAAATTTGTTGTGTGAGGGTATAGTGTAAAAGATGTACATTTTTTAAAAGGATTTACCCCCGCCACTGCTTTCCGACGGCGGTGACATTTTATTAGTGATAAACATGGTATATAATAAGGTGTACGCTACGTATTTACAATTTTGTTCTAATTAAATTTCTATATCAATATCAAATTTTGGTGCTTTGTTGTACAATATTTAATATTTTCCCCTTAAAGAAAAGCAAACGGGATGTTAAATTGTCAAAACAGCTTATGTGAATCAAAATATGTGGTTTGATGTGAATATTTCGCGATTACGTACATTTCCCATGTACATTCTTAAACGTTTGGTGGTCACCGTCATTAGGCCGTTGTTGCTCCTTGGTTGTTGCTACAGTATTACCGTCCAACTTCAGACTGGTATTAAAGCGTATACTACAGAGGTTTAGGTATAGATATGTTTAGGTGACAAGAAGTTATTAACTAATTCAGAATCTCTAAGAAGTGCGGGAGCTACAAAGAAATCAAAAGAACTTTTGGATGAAGAGAGAAACAGCGAGTTATATAAGGGCAACAAGGCGAAATTGCCTTTAGACGATGGTGACAATAAATTGATTGGTAAAAACTTCAGAGATAAACTGCATTTTATTAATTGTTGTTGCCCTTGCTTGGTGAAACTGTTCCATAGTAAATACAGGCGTGGCGCCTATTTGCCCGGCTGTACTAATATTCTTTTCTGTAAATGAAGAGCGCCTAATCTAACTGTTGAAATTTGCTTTATAACCACATTTTACATGTATTAAAAGTAGCTACATTTTTTGAAGTTCAACAATTGACGTTTGTAAATTTATGACGTAAAACTTAACCAATTGTCCGTAATTTATTCGAAACTACATCAGACTCAATTTTTAATAGCTACCCATTTAAATTTCCATAAATTTCACTGTGCTTTCAGTTTCAAACTTTTTAATTGTCCAATCTTAACTACTCATTGCGAGAGAAATTTTCGTTATAAATTTTGACGTATCATGAAACGGTTGACTTGCGAGTTGCTTTTGATTCACTTTTTTTTGTAACACAAAAGCGAGTTTACGTTATAAGAGTGCTTTAGTGCAATTTAGAGTTTAAATAAGTCGTTTTTTTAATATGAAAATGAACCGGTGCCCCTGAGAGCGCATGTTACTCGCTGATTATTATCACTGAACCAATTAAAACTTTAATTAGAGTTTTAATGATTAATGAACAAGTCGACGCTTTTATGAAGAAATATGTCGAGTACTTTATTTATTATCTTTATATTTTTAATTAAGGAAATGTAAGAGGAAGCATATATTATGCCAAAAATTGTCTCGGCCAATTTTGATAACGGGGTATCCAGGATCCGGTGCCTAAGATTTTAAGCAGCTCTATTATTTTGTGTTGATACGTTCAAATGCCAATGTGCGTAACTTAAATTAATTAAAGTCTTGTGCGTTAATTGCGGTTGTGTATTTTTGTGAAAGTTTGGCTTTCTTTTCGTTAAACAATAGAGTTATTGATTTAGTTAAACAGAAAGAGATAAATAGAGACATTAAAGGTTGTGGCTTGTGACCAAGTGTTTAGATAGTGTTTTAAAATTTAAATTGAAATAACTCAACTTTTCTTGTAACTTGTTAACGCAAATTTTGTTAATAGTCTTCATAAAACACCTTTTGTATCAAATGTTATCAAAACAGCTTTATCTTCGGAGATACAAAAATATTAATTGTTTCCGTAAAACAGATTTCGACAGGCGAACAAACTTATTTTGGTCATACTTGTTTTAAAACAACAGGGCTTTACTTCTGTAAGATTGTTCAACATATATGCTAGCATTTTGTCCAACACTTTAATTTAAAATTCCGGTGGAAAAATTAAATGTAGATTTATCTTCAGTTCAGACCCTGCTTATTCGGGAATTTTACAAATTACATTTTAATGCGAATATAAGAGGTTTTTAGTGCGTGCTGTGTTATAAAAGTAACTTTGTAAGCAGCAGGTTTTAATAAGCTTTGCCAGCATAAAAGGCAGTTTACAACTAAGACTGAGGTTATTGACTTCTAGTATAATTCCTTGGAGTACTTCAAGTACTCATATATGACCTCCACATGACGCGGCCAGTGCATAGAGGGTAATAAATTCAAAACCAAGACGTTAAATAAATGGCCACTTTAAAGCTTTTGACTATAAGAGCAATACTTTTGACTTTAAGTTAGTGATTGTACATCCTACGTCGACAGACAATACAACTGAAGACTATTACTCATCGATTGTAATTGTAAATGTACAGGTGTCCACGATAAACGTATTTCCTTCATATCCACTTCAGCCGCATAAACTGAGAATATTGAAACGTAAAGTTGCATTGTCAGATTCAGCGCATGATCTGAAATTATTTTCATTTTTAAAGGTGTTCGGTTTTTCATTGGCATTTACCAACTTCATCATTCTAAATGCAAGTATATTTTTGCATTTTAAGTTCTTTTCTGAGTTGGTTTTATATAAAACATGCTATACTGCACCGCTGTGACTCTTGTTTCCCAAATTTTTGTCAAATGCACTATCAGAAAAAAAATCTTGATAAGAACGTGTGCCTCTGAAACCAAGGATCGTGGGTTCGATTTCCAGTACTATCGTCACAGCATAAGAACTATGCTGTGCTATCGTCATTTCTTTTTTCAGTGCATGCCTACTTTCTGAACAATAAAATTAACATAACGACATTGTTTTGTGGTGGTGGGTTTGGAAAAGTTGAAGGTATGCACTGTACCACGCGATATTGTGCACGTTAAAGGTCCCCATATACTTTCGGCACAATTTCATGGATGATGAGTTGAAACTGCTCCCCAGCGTGTTGCCGAAAATAGACTAAAGTTAAAAGAAACAAAATACCTACATACAAACTTTCCTAATAATCACTATACAGTATAGCTATTACGTATGGAATCAAGGCACTGTAGCTTAAATGAATAGAAATGGAGTTTTGAAAATTTTAAATTTCAAATTATATGTTTATTTAATGTTTAACATGGAATTTATTTTTGGTTCAGTGTTTTTTGACAAGGCCGCCATCTTGATTTTTTAATGCTATTGTAGCTCTTGTAATACGTCATTAGGCAGTCGTCTCTACTTTTCAACCATGTTGAACAAGATCGAAACAAGATGCTAAGTAAATATTGGAACCTGTAATGAGCACTGATAAGTACACTTACAGAACGCAAATCACCACAACAAATCTGTTTAAAGGCCTGACGATGATTTCACTAACAAAGTTAGCGTCATCAGAGGATGAAAAATTTTAAACTACTTACTACCAAACATGACCTTTACCGAGTCTCAAGTAAAAACCGACGCCGAGATCGAGATGAAATCGCAGGCAAATTTTCTGTGTATTGTACTTTAATTGCCTACTAAGTTTCGGAATACTTATATGTATCAAAGACAGAGCGCAGGAACTTTTGTTTTTTATTGCCTTAGAATTATAAATACTCTCGTACGCACCTAGATTCGCTGGTTGTCTAACATTTTTTGATAAGTTTCAGATTTTCTTTATCTATGTGGTGGTTATTATCCCAAATATGTTGTGCCACGCATGACTTTACACTACCGTATCTCAGTTGTGCCAAATGTTCCCCGAATCTAGTCTCAACGGTTCTCTTAGTCTGCTCAACGTATTTAAGATTGCAATCTTTACAACTTATCTCATAGCGACCAGACATTTCAGTGGCTTTATCTTTATCTTTCGTATTACCTAACAAATTTTTAAAATTATTTTTGTCGAAAAAGTTAGTGGCAGATCGGCTCTCTTAAAAATGCTCTCGAGACCCCTTGTGATACGCGGTTCAAAAGGTACGCAAACAATTTTTTTCTCTATTTTATATTTTCTAAATGTCGTGGATTCCGCTAACATTTTCTTTATTTTGTGTCTATTAATTAATGTTTCCACTAAGCAATCCGAATATCCCTTATGTTTCGCCACGTTTTTAATGTACTCTAAGTCTCTACTATATCTTCTTTCACTTAAGGGAAATTTTATTAATCTATTTTCTAAGAAATTTAAACCGGCCGTTTTTTGTGCAAACTTATCGTGTGAGTCATTTGGAATGTAACTTCCTGTGGACATCGAATTCAAGAGAGTTATTGTTTTTAATAACGAGTACATCTAGAAAAGGAAGCTAACTTCTAATTCGTGTGTGAATTTGATTGAATTAAATTGACAGCTCAGTCTTCTAATAGAATCAACTACTTTGCATACATTTGTATTAAATATTGCAAACATATCGTTAACATAACGAAAGCATACTCAAAATACTCACTTTCATTCTCTAAATCCGTCTTAAATCTACTCATGAAAAGGCCCGCAATCAATGTAGTGAGCAACAACTAGTCATCACTGAGACTAGATTCAGGGAATATCTGGCACAGCTGAGATACGGTAGTGTAGACAACTCATGCGTGGCACAACATATTTAAGATAATAACCACCACATAGATAAAAGAAAATCTGCAACTTATCAAAAATGTTAGACAACCAGTGAAGCTAGATGCGTACGAGGGTATTTATATTTCTAAGGCAATAGAAAACAAAAGTTCCTTAAACCGAGCGTCGCCACTGATTTATAGTTCTTTGTTTGCGCTCTGTCTTTGATACAGATAAATATTGGGAAACTAGACAGGTAAAATTATAACGGAAGTTCAAAAACCTCGTTCGTCAATTAAAGTACAATACACAGAAAATTTGCCTGCGATTACGTCTACTTAGAATTTTTTATCCTCTGATGACGCTAACTTTGTTAACAAAATGATCGTCAGGTTTTAAAAAATATGTGTTGTGGTGATTTGGGTTCTCCAAGTGTACCTATCTGCTTAACAATGTTTTAGAAATGTAGTATTCGGGAATATTTCGGCTGAGCTCACAAAGGGTTTATAGAAAATAGTTCAGAAACATGCGTAGAAACCCCCTTGGATGCATAAACCACAAGAAAAATTTCGTGCAAACAACCCCCATGAAAGTTACGGTACCAGGAGTGGATAGGGGTGCTCGGCGAGGAAGAAGCAAAAAAGGCAGTATAAATGAAAATGCGAAAAAAAAAACAGCTTAACCTGACCTACATAAGTTGCCTTTATTCTATTTTGTAGCTATACCTCCGTAAAATTCCGTTTACCCCGCACAGAACCCCTATTTGCCACGTAAATTTCCTGGGGTTTGTCTCCAAAAATTGTTTCTTATGGTTTATGCACTGAGAGTGGTTGTAGGCATGCAGAAGGTGAAGAAGAACCCCTCCGTGTTTTGGGGGTGTCAGCCGTGATGGGAAAATGGTGGAGGTGGGTTGGGTGCTTCGTACTTGATGGTTTTCCTTACCCTTCTGCATGTACACAACCACCCTTAATGCGTAAACCACAAGAAAAAAAATTGGGAACAACCCCCAAGAAGGTTACGGGACCTGCGGCGAATAGTGGTTCTCTGCGGGGTAAACAGGATTTTAAAGAGGTATAGCTGCAAAATGGAATAAAGGCAACTTACACACGTCATTCTAAGCTGTTTTTTTTTCAATTTTTCATTTCTTCCTCTCTGTCCATCAGCCGTATTCACTCCTGGTCCCGTAATTTTCTTGGGGGTTGTTTACAGGTTTACAAGTATTAAAACAACTAAAAACCTAGGAACATTCTGTCCAATTTGAGACATTATGAATTTATAATTTCATAAATATTAATTAATTTTTTAATTCTTTTCAAGATAAACCATTTAATTGAATCAATTAATTTAAAATCGATTAATAGCCCAACTTCAATGCTTTCTGTTATTAGCTGAAAAAATCTCAATTTTAACTTATTATTTAATGTCTAATCTTGTTATAAGTTCGAAAAGAACATAACTTTTAAAAGAAGAAGATAAAAATTCCGGCTGATTTTCATATTCAATGCACTATTATTAAACATTAGTTATAAAAGATTTTACACATAGAACAACCCACATTATTCTCAGGTGTCTATATCCGTAATCCGGTTACAGTTCTTTTGTTTTAGTTAGAGTTCATAACACGTTATTTTCTGTTACGTGTACAAAAATGTTATCGCAGATAATGAGGCACGTATGTCGCTTAATTAATTAGAAATGTCACTCTAAAAATAGTAGTTTATTCATTTATTTTCTGTTCTCGTCCTGTAAATATATGTAAGAGGAAAAGACAACTTTGGTATTTCTTATACATTATTGTAGAGGCTGATCCAAGAGTAATGGTAAATAGAGCAGCAGCATCCAACTACACTCAACACTCGAAGCGTCGTTCGTCAAAATTTTGCCGTTTTAAAATTTGATGTAACATTCGATACCGCGAATTAAAAAAGTGTTAAAAGTGTTTGCAAGCACGATCCTTTCACTATTAACCCGTTGTTGTGTAAAACATCAGGTAATTCACATAAATTTTAGACAGGTGAACCGCTTGAACTACATAGGTCACTTGTGGGATGTATGCTAGCGTAGTATGGGATGGTACGATATTTTCGGTTCGTGCTCAGACAGAACAATTTATTTTGGCCTGCCTTAGACGTGAAACCAATTCAAGAACAGACGTGCCAAAGTTGACAATTTGAGGTGCAAGCTGAGCCACGTCGGCTCTAAATACGACTTTGTTTATAGTGTAACATACATATATTAATTAATTTAAATCTTAGACACCAAATATCCAAAATGCTCCTTATCATATAGTTAGCGTTATACCATTGTCGTAAACTTTGTTAGCGCACGTTCTTGCTGAAGACGTGATCATAATAGGGTTTATACTTTGTGCTAATAGGTGATTACTTCTGCTTTCCAGCTTCACAGGCTGTGCCTATTATGTCCCGGAAGGTGAAATTAGAAAAACATTTCGACTAAATGGTACATTATTCATATATTAAGCAGAAATGGTTGCAATTTTAAAAGCATTACACTATGTAAACTAACAGTTTTTTCCCTCGTCCGCGGCGTTGCCGCCCCGATAGTACTGCATAAACCAACAGTGCAAACAACGAGTGGTTATCTTCACAGATAGTAAGAGTTGCCTTGATAAAGTTTATAAGTTTACAGCAAATACAAAAGTGAAGAACTATTTGATAGCTGAGTTAATAAAAAATCTGTATATTTTGCAAGAAAAGGGCAAAGACGTTACCTTATGCTGGATAAAGGAACACTGCGGGATATTACAGAATGAAACAGCAGGTGGTAGTGGAATTTTCCTTTATGTAATAGTAAAGGATTTTTTCACACCCGAGGAGGTACCACCCCATACATCAAGGGGCCGGTGAAGTCCCAACGGACGTTTCCGGTTCTGGTGTATGAGTCGGTTTCCCTTATAAGCAAAAATGATGATGGCTCCTCCTTGTATAAAATATTCCGGGGGCAAAATACCCCTACATTCGGATCTCCGGGAGAGGGGTGTACAGGGGGCGCCAACATCAAGATTTAACATATCCTTTTCGAATATATGTGGCCTAAATTCTAACCTGAACTCCGTCCACCATTTCCTCCAGGCTAACAGGCCCCAACTCCTCTTCCTCACCGAAACCCAAATCAGTGCCAAAACAGCCACTAATCACCTTAATTTCCCGGGGTATGAGCTCCTTACTGCCTTTAGATTGCATGGAGGCGTGTGCGCATACGTCCGTAGCAATCTACCCTGCACCGGACTTCCCAATTTAGAAGCTGGAAGAAAAGACATACTATGGATAAAACTCTCTCTCAGGGCTGCAACTAAATTCATCTGTTGCATTTACCGGTCACCTTCTGACAACAACTTTGTCCAGCTCTTTGACTACCTTTCTGAAAAAACCGACTATCTGATTTCTGAATATCCTTCCTCCGAGGTCACTATTCTTGGCGACTTCAATGTACATAATAAGGAATGGCTAGGATCTTCAAAAACCGATCCACAAGGGAGAGCAGCGGAGGCCTTTGCAGTCAGCAATTCTTTGGCCAATATGGTTCAGCAACCTACTTACTTTCCTCGTATCCCAACACACAGCTCAAATCGCTTGGATCTCCTTCTTACTACAAATCCTGAATGCTATAAGATATCAGTCACCGCCCCCCTTGGTCGCTCAGACCACGGCATGGTCACTGCTTCCTGTGCAATGCAACCCGAGGTCACACAGTCATCACACCCACGTATCGTTTGGCACTACAACTCCGCAAACTAGGATGAAATGCGGGATTACTTTTCCTCATTTCCATGGGCGCCTGTCTGCTTCTCTCATCCTGACCCCTCTGATATCTCACAAAACGTCACCGAAATTATCCAAGCTGGCATGGAGTTATTTATTCCACGTACACAGAAAACCTCTTCAGTCACTCAAAAGCCCTGGTTCTCTAAATCCTGTGACAAGGCCAGACTTGACAAGGCCAGACTTGAAAAGGTCAAAGCTCACAAAACGCTTCTACACAATCCCAGTCAAGAAAATCGTCAAGCATTCAACGACGCAAGAAACCGCTATGTCCGCATTCTTTCTGAGGCAAAAAACTCGTTTAATAACCACATCAAAAACAAAGTCCTCTCAAGCTCCAACGGCGGCAAACCCTTCTGGACTCTTGCTAAGTCTATTGGGAATAATTTCTGCAAGAGCACGTTCCCACCTCTTGTCTCAGGTGATGAAATTGTTTCTACCGCCCTGGGCAAGGCTGAACTTTTTGCTTCGTTGTTCACCGGAAATTCTACTCTCAACCCACCTCCAAATGTTCAACCACCAACAGTCCCCAATGTCGCGCATAAAATGACTGATATCATTTTCAAAACTAAAAAGGTACGAAAGATGCTCTCTTCTCTTAATACCAGGAAAGCCTCTGGCCTTGACGAGATCCCAGCAATTGTTCTCAAAAAATGCGCACCAGAACTTGCTCCTGTCCTGACTCGTCTGTTTCAGATATCTTACAATAAAGGCATATTCCCTAGTAAATGGAAAACTGCTCGAGTACAACCCATCCCCAAGAAAGGATCCAAAGCGCTTCCTAGCAACTACAGGCCTATTTCTCTCCTTTCAGTCATCTCTAAAGTGATGGAAAAGTATATAAACACCGAACTACTAAAATTCCTTGAAAAACACAGTCTAATCCACGACAGGCAGTATGGATTCCGTCAGCGCAGATCAACTGCCGACCTCCTTTCCTTTGTCACCCATTCTTGGAACAAGTCTATGGAACAACACGGTGAATCCCAGATTGTTGCTCTAGACATATCCAAAGCATTCGACCAGGTCTGGCACGCAGCGCTGCTTAATAAACTTCCGGCCTATGGCCTACCACCAAAACTTTGTACCTGGACAGCAAATTTCCTCTCCAACAGGAGCATATCTGTTGTTGTGGATGGCCATTCCTCTAAAATGTATCCAATTAACGCAGGAGTTCCTCAAGGTTCAGCTTTAGCCCCTACTTTGTTTCTTCTCCACATCAATGACCTCCTCTCTAGCACATCCAACCCAGTTCACAGTTACGCGGACGACAGCACCCTCCACTCAAACATACAATATTCTAAGCCTGTCTCTTTAGCCCAATTAGATGAGGATCGCAGACTCATGGAGGGTTCTGTCTCCGTAGACCTCCAAAAAATATTAGACTGGGGAAGTAGAAATCTTGTACAATTCAACCCCACCAAAACTAAGTCTTGCTTTCTTTCTCACAAGAGATACAGCAGCCCTAGACCCATCACAATGAACAACCAAGTTATTCAAAGTAGTGAGTCTTTTTCTCTTGTTGGCATTTCTGTGGATCGAAATCTTAATTGGCACCAACATGTTACATCAATTGCAGAAGCGGCTGCTAAGAAATTGGGTTTCCTCTTCCGGGCTCGCAAATACTTTTCACCAACTAATCTCTATACCTTATACACTTCACAAATAAGGCCAAACCTCGAATACTGCTCCCACATCTGGGGTGCAGCTGCCGCTTCTACACTCGCTATCCTGGACTCCATTCAAAAGAGAGCTATACGTCTCATCGGTGACTCTACCCTCACCCAAAGGCTTCCATCCCTTGCCCACCGACGTGCCGTTGGTGACCTCTCTCTCTTTTATAGATATCTGCACGGGCACTGCTCAGAGGAGCTTTCCTCCATAATTCCCCCACCTGCTGCCCCCAGCAGATCTACCAGGGGAACAGAGCGAATGCACCCTTTTAATGTCCAGGTCACCAGACATAGAACATCTTGTTATGCCCGCTCTTTTGTCCCGAGGACTTCCAAGTTGTGGAATTCCTTGCCGGCACATGTTTTTTCTTCTCCTCCGAACCTCCAAACCTTCAAGTCCAGAATTAACAAGCTACCTCTTTCCTCCTTGTCAACACCCACGGTACGATAGTATTTAGGCTGTAAGCCCTCGTGGTGTGTTGTTGACATAAAAAAAAAAAGAAACAGTAGATACATTGGCTAAGGAAGCTATTTACATAGGAGAAGAACTATCATATCTATGTCCAGGTGCGGACGGTTTGCCTTACCTATTTAATTCTCTTAAAGAAAAATGGACCCTAACATACAAAAACAATAGTACGGGATTTTATTAACAGCTACAACCTTTTTCAGCTAGGATACCCTGGTTTTAAAACCAAGTATTAGATAGACCAATAATTGTAAATATTTGTAGATTAAGATTTGGACATGCGTTGGTACCGTCCTACTTATTTAAAGTAAATTTAAAAAACGATCCCAATTGCGAGTGTGGCGGGTTTGGAGATATGGAACATATGCTGATAGGTTGTACAAATGTCAGGGTACAGGTTCAAATATTTGTGGAAAATATTGTGCGGACACGCTGCGTTTCGTGTCCTTTTAACTTTGCACACTAACCTGCAACGGGAAATATTGATATATATATATATATATATATATATATATATATATATATATATATATATATATATATATATATATATATATATATATATATATATTAGATACCGTTAGAAACGGTCGGTTGTGCGACTAGCCCTGCCACCCCTGAGAATTCAGCATACCACTGTATGAGTCTCAAGTTAACATTCAGAACGCACACAGCGTACAGTTCAAGTCACACCGATATATTAAAACACAAACAGTGTACATTATATAATACGAACAGTTTTTAATGTAATATAGACCTCTAATTTATGTGATATATTAATAGTGCAAATTAAATAGTTCACTGTACATACATACAAGTGGTTTTAATTTACTAACCAGTCATCAAAGTCAAATACAAAACAAACATTCATTATACACATACACTATACATATGTTTTGGTCCTTTGAGCCGTGATACATATTTTACGGTCCTTTAATGAGTTGCGATCCATAAATTACGATCGGTAAGAACAATCAGTGAAGTTATTAATAAAGTTAGTGAAGTTGTTGTGGTGCCAAGTTGTAGATTTTAGCATACAAAAAAAAATATCCACGTTCAGACAAAGGAAGGGTCAGGTCTATACAGCAGGTAGCAAAGGAGAGTTCAACCACCCCCAAATGGTCACAGTTAAAGCTTAGGGTGAGTCTTCCATTGTCGGACTTATTCCTTTATTTACACTTTTACTTTAAATTTGAATTTCTTTGTACAAATTACCCCTTACCTTATCATGGCTACTACAATAGATTCTCCAAAGAAAAGGAGGACATTATGCAAAAGTCGTCTCACTAAATTCAACACTTATCTTAATGATACATTCCCCATATCAAAAAAAAAAAAAAAAAACAGAGTTGAGATTACGTAAAGAAAGATTTTCTGGCCTTCTAGAAGAATTTGAAGACATTCGAATTCAGATTGAAGAAATAGACGATTCATTAGCACAGATTCAAGAAAGCATGAAATTTGAATCTGATTATTTTTCACTCTTAGCAAAGGCTGAAGATTTAATAACAGAGGGCACAACAAGTAGTGTTCCGTCAGTTTCCCCGGTTTCTAGCGACATTCACATAAAATTGCCTACTTTAAATTTACCAACGTTTGCTGGAAATTACGAACAGTGGCTCTTTTTCATAGAAACATTTTGTTCTGTCGTCGAGAATAACACTTCACTTACGACAATTCAAAAATTTCAGTACCTCAGATAATCACTTAAAGGTGAAGCATTGTCTGTAATTACATCATCAGAATTGTCATTGAGAAATTACAACCAACACTAGAGCTTCTGAAAAACATATTCGACAATAAAGAAATACTTATATTTAAACACATATAACAGCTTTTCCAACTCCAGAGTGTCCAAAAGGAAGATGCATTTTCGCTTCGACAATTATTAGATTCCGTTCTAAAACATGTTAGAGCACTCAAGGTGTCAATGACTGACGATATTGTGAATAACTGGGATCTTCTTCTTATTTACATTGTAAGGTGCAGATTAGATGCTGTCATTGTTCGTGAGTGGAAAACACACTCCACTACGATTAGTGACGACTTACCAACATTTGAAAAAATGAGTTTATTGCAACAAAAGTGTTAAATTTTAGAAAGTCTGGGTAATAGATAGAAGGTCACACAGTCAAATCCAGGGTTTCATACAACATTTGCAAATCAAAAACCTGTACATAAACAAAATCAATCTAATATCGACAAACAACATAAAGTGCAACATTCATTTGCAGCTACTAGAGAAGGGGTTGATAATATTAAACAATGCCCATTTTGTCAAGGCAAACATGGCATGTATCTATGTGATAATTTTTTAAAAATATCTCCAGAAAGTCGTGCCCGTGAAGTCAGTAACATGAAAATATGTTCAAATTGTTTACAGAGCGGTCATGACTTAGACAAATGCTTTGGCAAAAGATGTAGAGTGTGTGGAGAAAAGAATAATAGACTTCTTCACACCAGCAGACCACAAGCTACAACAGATAAAATAAGTATTCATAATTCAAGTATATCAACACATAGCCATGTAGATGATTTTACAAACATCATTTGTCCATAGCGTTAGTAGAAATTGTCTTTCCAAAAAGAAGCATTTTTTGCAGAGTTTTGATTGATTCAGAATCACAATCAAATTTTTTGACACAAGAGTTGTGTGGTCTTTTCGAAATAGTTCCTTAAGAGACCCGACTCCAAATTAAGGGGGGAATAAATTCGGCCTCGTCAACAATTTCAAAGAGTGCTGAAGTAGAAATAAAGTCACGATTTACTGACTTCAAGGCAAGGTTAACATTTTTAGTGGTACCAAAAATTACAAAGAATATCCCATTGGTTAACGTTGATAGAGAAATGATTGAAATTCCACGTTCAATTAATCTGGCAGATCCACAATTTTACAAATCCCCAAAAATAGACATGTTATTTGGATCTGAAATATTTTTCGAACTTCTAAGTCAAGGGCAGATTAAAGTCCGTAACAATGCCCCAGAATACACAATTGGGATGGGTTGCTGCTGGAACAGTAGACAAGAACATGCCGAACGTTCACAAATCAATGTGTCACCTATCATACACTGATATTCACGACCAGATTAAGAAGTTTTGGGAATTGGAAGAAGTGGCTTTAAAAAATCATACACCAAGGAAGAGAAAGATTGTAAAAACCATTTTCGACAAAACTTCAAACGGTTAGATAGCAGCATATATGAAATTAGACTTCCATTCAAGGACGAGCCATCAAAACTGGGAGATTCAAAAAACGTAGCACTTCGCAGGTTGTTGAGTTTGGAACGAAAACTCAACAATCAACCACATATAAAACAAGAGTATGTCAATTTCATGACAGAATATCAAACACTGGGACATATGGAATTAGACAAGTCTTCAAATGACGAAAGTGAATATTTTCTCCCGCATCATTCAGTTATACAAACCGAGAGTCTTACAACAAAACTTCGAGTAGTTTTCGACGAGTCGTGTAAAACTTCTACATGTATCTCACTGAACAATTGCCTGATAAAAGGTCCTGTCATTTAAGAAGATCTTTTTTTGCAAATCGGTTCAGGTTCATAAAACCGCATTGACCGCAGATGTTGAGAAAATGTTTCGCCAAGTTGCCGTACCTGAAGCAGATACAAGATTCCAAAATATATTGTGGAGAAACGATTCCTGTCATCCTGTTCAGGTGTACAGACTCAAGACAGTTACATAAGGGACGTCTCCTGCACCATTCTTAGCTACGAGATGTCTCTTTCAATTAGCCACAGATGAACAGCTAGGGTTTGATCAAGCATCAAATATACTGCTTATGGATTTTTATGTAGACGATATGTTAACGGGTGTAAACACAAAAGAAGATGCCCAAAAACTGTACATCGAATTGACAGAACTACTTGCCTTGGGAGGATTTAAATTACGCATGTGGAGGACAAATGAACCGTCCGTATTTCAAACAAGCAACAATAAAGACAATCACACTTCTGTCATAAACAATGATGAGAGCAAGACCTTAGGATTTCTTTGGAACAGCAGTCATGATTCATTTAAATTTCAAATTGACTTAAGTTTATATTTCAGTCCAACAAAGCGAACCATGTCGTCGAAAATTTCTAGAATTTTCGATCCACTGGGGTTTATTGGTCAAGTGGCAACAGCTTCTAAGCTGTTTATGCAGGAACTCTGACAATCACAAGTAGACTGTGATGATATAGTACCAGAAAATATTTCCACAAGATGGGTTAGATTCCAGACAGAATTATCTTGCATAAACGAAATGGAAATAAAAAGAAGAGTAATTGTGAACGACGAACGACACATTTCACAACATAGAATACATGGGTTTTGTGACGATTCTGGGAGAGCATATGGTGCATGCATCTACTTGAAACGACGGGACAGTAACAGTTTGTCACAAAGCTTCTGTGCTCTAAATCTAGAGTGGTGCCACTCAAGACAGTCAGTTTACCCAGATTAGAACTTTATGCAGCACCATTACTAGCACAATTACACAAGAGGGTATCAGAGTCATTGGAAAAGATTATGAATTCAGACAATGCGACCACATTTTTAGGAGCCAATAATGAATTTAAGAACACCTTTTCACTCTTGACAGCTGAACATCACTGGAACCAAGTACAAGAATATGTCAACCATCGCAACATGAACTGGCATTATATTCCTCCTAGATCACCACACTTTGGAAGGATATGGGAGGCAGCAGTGAAATCTTTAAAAAATCACCTTAAGCGAGTTACTGGAAATGAATTTTCACATATAAAGAATACACTACACCACTCACACAAATTGAAGCCATATTAAACTCCAGGCCGCTTACCCCCCTTTCCAATGATCCCAGTGATCTCGACGTCCTTACCCCTTCCCATTTCCTCATAGGGGACTCACTCACAAGTATCCCTGAGCTAAATTACTAAGCTACGCCAGTCAACAGGTTGTCAGCAAATTCAGAATGTCAAACAACATTTTTGGAAAAGATGGTCATCTGAATATTTACGAGGTCTCCAACAACGATCCAAATAGAATGGACGACAATCATCAGCAGTTCAAGTTGGGTCCATGGTATTGTTACGAAAGGACCATCTGCCACCTCTTCACTGGCTACTGGGCCGGATCCTACAGGTGCATCTCGGCGTAGATGGTATAGTGCGATTGGTGACTGTTAGCACAGTAAGTGGAACTTACAAGAAAGCATTGAACAAGGCATGTATTCTACCTATTGACAAAGAGTGACGTATTAGTGACTGTGAAGTGAAAAGTTTGTAAATATAACTATACATTGTATGTACTTGTGTGAATGTGGGTCGATTTTGATTTAAATATGAAGGTAGATGGCTGAGTAACTGAAAGGTTTAGTAAATATTAATAAGCTAAACTGTAATGCGTAAAGATCCGATGAACTTATTAAATTTATTCTCAATTTCAGGGCAGCCACACTGGCTAAAAATTTGGGTTAAATGTGCTAATGGTTCAAAACCGTGGCCATTAGTCTAAAATTATATAAATAGATATTTCAGTTTTCATACGTGGTAGACCTCACAGCCACCATCACCTGCCTTACTTACAGTGTGGAAAATGGCTACATCTTGAGTAGAACCCTTAGCTATGCATGTTTGGAAGAAAACAGCAAATCAAACTTGAAAAATAAATTTACGTTCACTATTCTATTCTTCTTAATAGGGTCATTGCACAATTTTGTGCAATCGTCACACAGAAAAAAATAATCCAGAACATAACGGAAAATATTCACCAATTTTCTTGATTATTCGCGCAAAACGAGGAATGGCTAATTGAATCGGCGTCAATATTGTCCATAGTCATGTTATCACCTCAATTTTGCGCTAATGGCTATAACCGACGGTATTGCCAACCTGGCCCAAACTTAAACACACTTTAAAGAAAACAACCTACAGCATTAAATATGACGTTACAGCATCACTTTTTTACTTCTAAACATGCCGTTTTCTTTTGAAGATGAACTGCTGTTCTGAAAATGCTTTTTGACGAGCAGTTGAATTACTCTTAGATTACGTAGACACGACATTCTTCTTCTTTGTACATTGCGTTACGGACAACAAACTAAGACATATTAACAATGTTAACCAGCATCGGAGTCTAAATAACAACCAATAACAAAGCGCTACATAATTTTTGGGTGATTCTGCGTTTTGTTTTTTGTATAGGCATTGTTGAGTTTGTATAGCAGAACTTGCGCAATGGATGTAAGGTCTTGGAAACGCGAAAAGCAATTTCTAGAGTGTCAAGCTGGGGTAAATCAGTAAGCAATATTTTGAAGGAAAAAGTGTAATAAGATTATTTGAGTGGCAAGAAAAAGGCACTGTGAGAAAGAAAAAGAAAGACGATACAAAAATATTAGTTTTTTTTTGCTTTGAAGTAACAAAGTAAACCACATCCAAACATCGCTCGAGCTGAAACAAGGTTAAGCAGTTGCTGGTGCAACTACCCATAGGTCAAATATCCGAAAACTATTTTTAGTATCTGGTAGAAGAGCTACTCAACTAGCAGAGATGCCAAGTAATCGTATGAAGAAGCAGATATCTTTGTGAGCTAAAAAATACGACAGATCGACTGAAGAAGACTAGAAAAAGGTTTTGTTTACAAACTCACTCATTTTATAGCATAGAGACACCGATCTAAATTAATCAGGTCTCGAAACCAACAACTGACGACAGCTATTGTTGATCAACTTGTGAGTCACCCAGTCAAGAAAATGATGAATTCTTTCTAGCCTTTCGTTGCATATCTCAGGGACGGAGATTAAAAGCCCGCCCTGGTATACTAATCTGAGTACAAGAGATCTAAGTACAAGACGGTACCCAAAAAAAAACAACTGATGTTGTGAGCGGACTTTTTGTAGTAGGTACTGCGTTCTGCCATTAGGAGTATATAGGGCTACCTTTTTGAGTCAGTAAGCCAATTTTTTAGTGTGAGTTGTTTTATGTGCTCGTCGTTTCTGCAATGGCTGTTTCTGCTGTACAGCGCGCGGCCAAAATATTTTGCTTCTTGCGCAAAAATACTGGCACAAAAACTGTTGAAATGTAAAAAAAATTGTCTACAGGGATGAAGCTATTGAAAAAACTTAAGTGTTTAAGTGGCTTTTCAACTTGGAACGGGGAAATGTCAATTAATGACCAACCTCGCACTGGTCGTCCTTCCACGGCTCAACGCAATGAAAATGTTGAAAAAATGCGCAAAATCATCCTGGAAGATCGTCGACTGACCATTGACGAAGTTGTGAAGCTGTCTGGAATGACTTGGAGTTTGGTTCAGCGAATTTTAACGGACGATTTGGGGATGAAAATGGTAGCTACCAAATTCGTGACTCGACTGCTAACTGTTGACTGCTGAACAAAAGCAAGGTGGCGTGAGAGAGCGTTGTGCTTTGAAAGAAAAGTTGAACGATCCTAACTTTTAACATCACAGGTGACGAATCATGGTGCTACGGTTATGACCCTGAAATGAAGCCACAATCAGGCCAGTGAATGAATACAAGTTCACCTAGTCCCAAAAAGCTCGTCAAGTGAAACCAAAACAATACTCATTTGTATTTTCGATGTGAGAGGAGTTGTCCATTCAGAGTTTATTCCAAGCTTAGTACCTGGATGTAGATAAATTAAAAAATATATATTTGGGTTTATTTTGGGTACCTCTCGTATATTCATATTACATTTTTACGAAATATTTTTCAAGTTATGTGTGAAGTAGTTAATTTACGTGTAGTAATATGGTGAGCATTTTCAAAATTTTTAGTAATCATTTCGGGTCTCAATGCGAATTTTAATCATTTTTGACATTTATTTACCAGCTACCTCAATGATAAAAGGATTTTCTGGACACGCGATTATTGTAAATAATGTACAAACATTCTGGAGTCGATTATAAATAATGTTGTAAACCCACATGCTGATAAGTAAATATTAAAACTTTGAATATTTTTTCATAAGTTATATGAATTTAAATACATTTTTATGTGCTTAGTGGATGCTATAAACACACCGTTTTAGTTTTGCGTTCTCAGTAAATTGGAATTTAGATATCGAGGTCTTAAACAGGACAAACTGGCTGGTCGTGATAAGATCAACCGAATGGCTTAATCCATTTCACAGATAGCATCTGTTTTACGAGCTGAGGATTGCCTCCTGCTCGATTCTAAACTTTGCCCATCTAATGTAATCTCTTTACGGTAACATTCACTCTCATTCTTATTTGTTCTGTTTCTCCTGTTTTCAGAGAGCAAAACATTTTATTTGACGTACGTAAATGTCAATCATACTGGTGGTTTTGTAGTTTGTGCGAATCAAACAACAAAATCAAGGAAAATATTTTCAAATTGAGTTTGGATTCAATAAAATACAGGTGTCAAATAAGTATGGAACAATACTTATGCAGGTGTCTCAACTAAAATTTGCATCCCCTAAAATGCGCGATTTCGTCCAAGTGTGGGAAAATGCTAAAACCGGTCAATTTTAGTTTGAAGGGCGACCAAATTTTTTCTTGGTTTCCAAGTTATTTCTGCATCCCTCTAGCGCCAATGCCACCCTTTCAAAAAATTTAAATGGCAAAAGGGGTCGAGTGACGAATTATTTTTAACCTGCTTCGATTCTCTATGCAATCATGTTTTTTTTTTTGTTGAATTCTGAGGGATTGGTTTTTGATAATCCTGCCTAGATTACTGTAAAAGGGTGCAAAAGTGGTTATGAAAGAAACAATTCCATTTAACGAATGTATTGCTCAAGATGTCCACCCCCAAAATCCATACAATGGTACAATCCATTTTCAAAAGCTTGTCTAACAATTTTCAACATTTCTGGCGTTATCAAGAGGCACTCTGCGACGATACGCTCTCGAAGCATTTAAAGAGATTCAGGTGGTGTAGCATAAACCATAGACTTTAGGTGCCCAAAACAAAGATGGCGTTAGGATTATATGTAGACTAAGATTCAACCACTTACTTGTTCCAGCATATTTATATAAAATAAAAATAAATGACAATCCTTTGTGCAAATGTGGCGAGTTTGGTAATGCGGGACATATGCTTCTGCACTGTAGACAAGCTATATAGAAGCAACAGACTGCAGGTTATGTTTAAATTGGCATATTTGTTGCAAAGTAAAGATATATATATATATATATATATATATATATATATATATATATATATATATATATATATATATATATATATATAATTATAATACAACTAATAGAAGCAATAAAAATTTAACTAAATCTGCATCATATATTAGAATAAGACTAGTATAAGTTCAAAATTGTAAAAAAGAAAAGAAAAAAGAATTGTCATTAGAATAAGTCTCCTATTTGTCTTTCCCTCTGTACATATGCCTTTGATTCCGTGGTCTTGCTAGTGTCTCTTTTAAGTGGCCGTGACGGATTCCTCGGCCCGAGTGTGTCCCTGTCAATCCTAATAATTTAAAGAAAAAAAAAACAGATGTAAGTGTGTACACATATAAAAAAATGCATTTAATATATAAGTGTAGATACGAAATACAAAAGTAAATGATTTATGGAGAGGAAAAGCATAGAGATGTAATGTTAATTTAAAAAGAAATGAAATTCATGTCTGTGTTATGACAACAAAAGTAGAATATATATGCCATATAGAGCGGATCCAAAACAAGAAAATAGGTAAATGCGCGAATGGTGTAAACACCGGAGCCAAAATACCGACATCACACACATGTGCCCCCCACAAAAAGAAATCCAAAGGGGTTAGATCGGATGACCTAGCTGGCCATTCGATGGGACCTCTCCGACCTATCCACTCTCCAGGAAAATGTGCATGTAAGAAACCGCGCATTCGTACATGATTATGGGGAGGCGCTCCATCCTGTTGTAAGAGAAGTTGGTTTTCTTGGAGATCTACGTCTTCTTCCAGTGCTTGGGTGATTAAATGGTCAATAAGGTCTTTTAACAACTTCAAATAACTTCCACCAGTCAAATTTCCGTCAACAAAAAGTATTCCGATAATGTGGTCGCCCAGAATGCCTGCCCACACGTTTAATTTTTGGGGCGTTTGGGTGTGACTTTCACTGAAGTTTGTGTCTCTCCAATAACGACAATTATGTTTGTTCACTTCACCCTTCAACATAAACCTACTTTCATCAGAGAAAAAAATGTCGTAAAGTGGACCTAAGCCATTCATCAAACGCTCAGTTAAATTTTTACAAAACTGTAAAGTCGATCTAGATCATCTTCGCTTAATTCTTGAACAACTGTTATCTCGAATTGATGAAATTTATGTTTTTTTGATAATCAGATGAACACTACTTTTTGACACATCACTTTCTTCAACTATTTTTCTTACAGATTGCCTGTTATCCATTAAAAGATGACCAAGAACAGACACTTCAACATTATCGTTTTAGATAGGATGTTGACGGTTATGTTTTTTGTTGTAACAGAGCCCCTTTCCTCAAATTTTTCAATTAAGTTAATGACGTACTGACGACTAACCTGCGGTTCCACATGATTTTGGTTCAAAATTATTGCAGTAACACTGGCACACTTGTTTTTTCCATAGCACAGTTTTACTAGTGTAATTTTTTGTTCGGTGCTATAACTCATTTTGAAAATTACGGTTTTCCTTTTTAGCTAAGTTAATGAACGACTATGATTCATGAAATTAAGTAGAAACTGTAAAAATGATCATTTTAATACGTTTAGCCAAATTTTTTTGTTTGTTTAAACATTAAAAACATTCGTTCTGATAAGATAACTTTTCTTAGTCCATTCGTATGAAATCCATTGTTTACATTTTGAACGAGAGTGTACCGGGTTAACAATCTTTCAAATTTCAACGAGCCTAAAACAATTACGTGTCTCAGAACCGAATCGCTCAAAATTGAAAAAACGAACATGAATGAAAGCACCTTCAAAATGATGTCACTTGACCCTATGGCTATTTAAATTTTTTGAAGGGGTGGCTCAGGGGCTAGTGGGATGCAGAAATAACTTCGAGACCAAGAATAACTTTGGGCTCTCTTCAAGTTAAAATTTACCTATTTTAGCATTTTTTCCACACTTGGGCGAAATCGGACATTTTAGGGGGTGCACATTTTATTTGCGATAGCTGTATCTCAGACACTGTTCTACAAATTGTGTTGAAATTTGACTGAAGGATGTAACAAACAGTTACAGATACGATATGCGTATCTCCCTCACTGCAATTATATAGCGTGAGCCAAAAATAAAGACAACTTTTGATTTAAACTTCAATACCTGTATATTTTTGCATTTTTAATTCTTCATATGAATCATAATGCGTCGGTACTACGTTCCTCCATAGCTAAAAATGACAGTTTATGTAATATCGATAGTTGAGCTTCTGTTTTTATAGGGTTGTAGGTATTCAAAATGAAAATTGCAATAAATTTAAAATTCAATTCGAAAAATGAAAAATAAGAAGATATTTTTTTTTCAGTTCGTTTATCGAAATAGCATTTATTTCTTAGAGTAGGTACCTATGGGAAGTCGATTCATTCGCGAGAGGTTTAAAAAAAATTGGACCCCTCCCTCACCCTTGGTGAGCTGTGGCTGGACCCCCCCTCTTCACGTGTAATTTACCCTATCGTTTTTAAGTAATTAAATTTATTTGATATGCTCATGTATTTTGCTTTATACCACTAAATACTTAAAAGTGTTAATACTTCTATGCACTACATTTTTTTTCTGTGAAATAAGAGGAGACAAAGATATTACGTTTAAGGTGCACTATAACGAATTTAATTAAATTTAGTAAAAGTAGAAAATGGGCTGCGACACCACCTTCCCTAATTTTTCACTCACTCCATGGGCATTCATGTGCTTCCTCTATTGTAATGATTGTACACATGATGTCCATGTTTTTTGGTAGTATAGGAAGACAGTTATTAGACGTATGCACTACATTTTTTTCTGTGAAATAAGAGGAGACAAAGATACTACGTTTAAGGTGCACTATAACGAATTTAATTAAATTTAGTAAAAGTAGAAAATAGGCTGCGACACCACCTTCCCTAATTTTTCACTCACTCCATGGGCATTCATGTGCTTCCTCTATTGTAATGATTGTACACATGATTCCATGTCTTTTGGTAGTATAGGAAGACAGTCATTAGACGTATCGACATCCTTCTCCCGCAGCCATTCCAGCCCATCTATATTATATTTCCTATAAAAAGGTATCGTTCAATTTTTTTTTTGTATCTTCAATATTTTACCCAGAATTTGAATTAAACTCTTTCAAAATAATTTTTCATTTGATGACTCCAATAATTTTTCTTATGACTTTTGAATTCAAAATTCTATGCAAAGGATGAGCGATACGATCGATAAAACTTAAAAGGACCTTTTTAATGGAAAATTTATTTTTCTATAAAAAAGTATTCTTACAATTGAATCATATTTTCGATATAGGACTCAAAATTGGAATTCAAAACCTTTGCAAATTATTTTTACACAATGAAACACTCTGTGCATATACCTTTGTTGTTTAAATGTTTTTACACCAAATCATTTATACACTACACCGGAGACTAGTATTTTTTTACAATATATGCCCCTGATTGATTTTGTAGTACAAAATGTTTTTTAACGTCGGTCTACTTCCGCGACTATGGAAATCACCGACGCCAGGAAGCAGTTTCACCTCACTATCCTGGAAATTTCGCCGAACCCCTGCCTTTCTGTAAGGAAGGTAGGGATATTGAACATGACCAGCATCGCATGGACCCGGGACCGACCGGTTTACGCCCCTTACGAACGGCGGAACGTGCAGACATTCAACTTGCTCAAATAGAATGCCAGAACCACGGTTGATGTTAATGTTACAGCCTGTACTGAAAAAGTAAAAGGAGAACGGTAGGATCGAACCCGGCATCCTTCGGTTCAGAGGCGCACGTTCCTACCACTGAACCACCGAGGCTCTTTTACAAAATGTTATCTGTAGTAATAATGTATATTCTCTGAATTAAAAACATTGACGTGTGATTCTCATTTATACCCCCACCACGTGGACGTCCCCCTATAATTAAATTTACTTTTTTTCTACCTTGCAGGCAACTCTGTCGTATAAATGACTTTCTACCGATGCGACTTGAAGTAACCAACTGCTTAAATGATAAACTGTCTAAAATTCTTAGATGTTTAATCCACCAAAAACACAAACTTGCATTTAATTTAGGAAAAGTGAACTACAAGATCCAGACGTTCCGATAACTGGCAAAATATTGCCCAAGAAATCCACACTCTCTATAGTGGGTATAAATAACTATTGCAGGGGATCTTTGCCAGCCTTTACATGTTTTTCAATATTGCATAGCCAGCAGCAAAGAAGCTGGGGTTTCTGTTTCATACTAAAAGTTTGTTTTCGCTACAGCATCTTCTTACGCTATATAAAACACAAATACGTCCACCATTAGAAAATTGCTTTTATGACTGGGGTGCTCTCCTAAAAACAACACTGTCCGTCCTAGATTGTATTCAGAAACTAGCTGTTCAACTCATAGGCGATTCATATATTATGGCCAATCTTACTTATCTAGACCACAGATGAAAGGTTGGAGATTTCTGCTTCTTATATCGATATTGCTTCTCAGAAACTGCTTCTTAATACTTCCTTTTGCGACTTTTAATCGATAAACCGGTTTTAGTCGAGAAATGGACGCTCTTAGTGTCAAGTTAACCAATTGTTACGACAACAGTTTGTTACGAATACGCGTTCTTTCCTAGAGTGTCTAATCTTTGAATTGCCCCCCAGAAAGACATTTAATCTCCCAACTATCTGAGAAGCTATCCTGTAGGGCAACAATAAAATTTGTAATGTCTTTTAGAGACACACAGGCTTTGCCTTTCATCAACTATTTCATAAAAAAGTATTATCTGTAGAAATTTCCATACAAAATGTGTTTGCTTGTTTATTTACAGTTGCGGCAGAATGTTTTTAATGCATGTACAGGCTGTCCCATTTTGGAATTGGCAATTTCTTGGTATGTCGTTTATTAGTAATGATAGAACATTGCGGTTTTCGCGAACCTGAGCTGCTTTTTGTGAAACAAAAGATGCCGCAAGCAAAATTGTCATAGCCCTTATCGTTTCCGAGCTTCAGGTCGATATTAAAAATTTTGCATTTTCAGGGACACCCTGTATTTCAGTTGTTTGACAACTTGTCAAAAGGTATAAACGAATCCTCTTATAACTTTATGTAGAATCTAGTGGCGTAGTTAGTTTCTTTTTAAATATTACGGTTTTTGAAATATTAACCAATGTTTGGTTTTTAATATGCCACAGCCTGTATGTTTGTCAATAAATTAATGCATGTACAGGTGTCCCATTTTGGTTGCAATTTCTGGGTATCTCGGTTATTAGTAATAATAGAACATTGCTGTTTTCGCGAACCTGAGCTGCTTTTTGTGATACGAAAGCTGAAAATCGTTACATAAGCACTAAAGTAATCTAGTAAATAAAAAAAACTCTGGACGCAGCAAGTGCGTTATGGTAGTGAATTTTCATAAAAGTGTTTTTATTGCAAATATGTGTGTTTTCTTTTTAAGAAAGCAGGCATCAATTTTGGTTACCAGTATAACCTATATAGTAAAAACAATGTGCCATGTTTCATAAAAATAACATTGTGTGAAAATGTACAAACATTTCCCGAATAAACTCGTTTCTTGGTCGACCTTATGGGTTAATAGCAAATTGGGTTATTCAAATATGAAGCATTTGATCAAAATTCGCTACTATAACGCACTTGCTGCATCCAGAATTTCTTTTCTTACAAACATGCATTATATTTCGATGGAAAATGCAAAAATGCAATAACATAAGGCGTGTTTGATTAAAAAAAAAGAAGATCTGTATCACCAACGACTTATGGGCCAGCCTGTGATTGTCGAAATATTTTTTTAAGATGTAGCTCAAGACACCATATAATTAATATATACACATTTTTTTCATATCTTGTATAATAACGGATATATTGAGGTTTATTGATTTTTTACGAAACTTCGACAAAAATTATATACCATTATACGATAAACTCTATAGCTAAGGCTACTACCAAGCATCAGAGAAAGGGTCTATTTGAAATGAATTTTCTGGAAACATTTTAGTAAAATGAAGAACAATGACGGTTGAAACTAAGACTTTAGGGTTTGTAAAACATCCTTCTTGAGACATTTGATTTCCATAGCCCGTATTAGATTCAAGTTATTTGCCTAAATGTTGCCGATTCTGACATTTTAAATCGCAACTTTGTCGTTTTGTGGAAAATCCCAATTTATTTTTCTTTAAATGCCCATAACTTTTTTGCCTTTTGACCTACAGAGCTGAAATTTGGTAGGTAACTTACCTATAAGGATTTAAACCCGAGTACCAAATTTGTTTGCTCTTACTTTGTTAATTCCGGAGATATAATTTTTTTTCGAAAGAAAACACAACATTTTCATGGAAAACCTGGGCAGATTTTCCTGGTTAACGAACTTATCCAAGCTATTTGCAAAAGGAATTTATTCACCAAATTTAATCAAAATCGGCCCATTATTTTTTGAGTTATCGGTGTGATACATACATATATATATATATATATATATATATATATATATATATATATATATATATATATATATATATATATATATATATTGTAGCGCGGAGAAAAATTTTGGATATGACAACCCTGTGTCGGTGAAGAAGGGTAGTTGGAACTGAGATGTGATAAGTGACGGATGTTTGTGTTGTGCCCTTGTGTAAATAATTAAACAGACAAATACTATTATTCTTGTACATATATCGGCTTATTAGTCTAATAAAGACAATATTTAATCCACACTGACGCCCAACGTTCGGCCGAATCAAAATTGTTGAATGAATAAATAGTGTTTTGTTTTGCGATTCTTTAAGTAGTTCGAGTTTTCAAACTTTTTACGGAGTGTATGTCGCCGCACAGAGGTGTTTTATTAATAACGACAACACGCAAGAGTCTGTAATTGATAATAAAAGTTTGTAATCGTGTATGTTTGGTGTGATATTTGACTTATGTTTTAAAACTTATTGCGATTGTTGATCATTGCGTAATAAAGTACATAAGGTTCATGTTGCGTGGTATCGTTGGTCAAAGTAGACCTTAGTAGCAACACGCGTCAATCTCACCATCTCACGCTACCTGCTGCAGTTTGGGTTTCTAGAATCTTCATGCTTTGTTTGCATGCACCCGCACAGTTTAAGGGTAGCTACAACAGCATCCGTTGTTCCAATGTTGCCGATGTGAGTTTCTCCACACCGGATTTAGTGAGAATTCTGGTTACTGCTTGGATTGAGTAACTTTCATCAGAATTTTGGTTTCCTGAAAGCTTTAAACCCTCTTCAACGTCAAACACTGGCGGTTACTGCTTTCAAGGATAGGTATAAGAAATTCTACACAACTGTAAGTACCTTTTGTTAAAGTTTACATGTCAAGAGAACTTTATGCTGAAGTTTAATGATTCCTGAGAGAAGTTAATGACTTTCAAAAGTTTTGCTGTCACGTTTTAACAAAGAAGTTTAGTTTTTCGTGAACTTTTGATTGTGGTATAGACTCAGTGATATACTTTTGAACTTTTTGCTCTGTTTTTTTTTTTTGGATCAAAAGACTTCTTAAAGCGTTTATAATCTCTTGTCAAGTTGTTTAGGTAACTAAGTGTTGAACCTATTTTATATTTGTTTTGTACTGTGAGTATTTTAGACATTGTTTATTGTAGTTTCTCAGTGGTGTTGTCGAGATGCCCCCTAAAAAAGATAAAGGCATTGTTACTCCGACAGCCGCTGATGCCGACGTCGAGCGCGCCTCGACTAGTGCGAGTGATCCCGGCATTTCTTCGGCCATAACAATGTCACAGGAACAGTTTGCTACATTGCTCCGCGAAATACGCGAGTGTAACAGACGCGATCAGGAGGACATTATACGTAGTATTCGCGACGAGACTCCCTCTAGTGAGATAGTCACTGTTCATTCAGGGAACTTCACAAAATGTAGTGCGCGTTTTGACGGTACCGCGAATTCTGATGTTGAGGCATTTTTAGACAACATCTTAACGTATAAAGACTGTTCGAATGTTTCCGATCACAATGCTCTACGTGGATTGTCCATGTTATTGGAGGGTATAGCCGCAACATGGTGGCAGGGTATCAAACGTTCGACCACGACCTGGTCTGAAGCAGTGAAGGCTCTAAAAGACACTTATTCTCGGAAGTTAACACCTCCGCAAGTTTTTCGTGAGATTTTCGTGCGCGAGCAAGACTTTGGCGAAGCAACGGAGTTGTTTGTGTGTCGCGTCCGTGCTCTATTTGCGCAGCTGCCTTACATCTTACCTGCTGATGCAGAAATAGACATAGTGTATAGTTTGCTACACCGTAAGATACGGAAGAGACTTATTCGCGATGATTTGAAAGACTTTAATGATTTGCTGTGTCGTGCCCGTGCTATTGAACACTCCTTGAAAGAATCTCTAACAGAAGTGATGTCTGACTCAGAACATAAAGGTGATGTCAAGGACAATGTGTCTACTTCTCGCAAAAGTGTCCGACCCAAATGCAGTTATTGCAAAGTGTTTGGTCATGTTCGCGAAAACTGCATGAAACTAGCCGCGAAGCAGTCGCGTGTGAATTCTACCAACTCAGATAAGAACGCAGTTGAAAGAAAAGCTGTAAACTGTTATGGTTGTGGTAAACCTGGAGTCATCCGATCCAAATGTCCTACTTGTCAAGGCCAAGTGAGTGAGAAGACCTCTGTACAGGCGTACTCTTTTGAGTTTTATGAGGTATCTAGCCCCACTCCAAAACCTTCTACGAGTCGACCATTCTGCCAATCACTGTCAATGGATTTCTGGGTACTGGTTTTGCGGATTCCGGAGCTCAACTGAGCATTGCAGGACACAAACTGTATGAGTTATTGGCTACCACGGGACACCATTTCACTGAAACTCGTGCGAAGATGGCCTACGCTGATGGCATCGTTCGCGACCAGAGGATTTTAAAGACAGAAGTAGAAGTCAGCATTGAGGGCAAAGTTGTGCCTTTGACTTTCACCATCTTACCCGAGTTAAGTAATAATCACACTTTACTGGGAGTTGATTTCCTCAAAAGGACAGGAATTTTACTTAACATCCCTGATCATACTTGGTCATTTGCAGATGACTTGTCTCAAAACTATCCCTTTATTAGCGAGGTGGACATTCCTTCGAACCTCCAAGTATTCCATTTACGGGAATTTGGTCTAAGGGAGGAAGAGGGAACTGCTTTGAACCCTACGCAAAGAAATATTTTCGACCAAGTGTTGCAGGATAATGGTGACATCTTCAAGTTAGGGGGAGCCCCGACGGGATACGCTGTTCATCGTATCAAGACAGTGGAATGCGAGCCAAAGTCGGTCCCACCGTATCCACTGAATGGACCTAAGAAAGAGTTTTTAAAAGCCGAGATTAACAGGCTACTTACAGAAGGTGTAATAGAAGAATGCGAATCACCCTGGGCGAGTCCAGTTGTACTTATACCTAAACCTGATGGTAGCTACCGTATGTGTGTCGACTACAGGCAGCTAAATAGCGTGACAGTTACCGACTCCTATCCAATGCCTCGGATAGATGACCTGTTGCATTCCGCTAAGAAGACCGCCTACATGTCTACTATAGACCTGCAATCTGGATTTTGGCAAGTACCGGTGGCAGAAGAAGATAAAGATAAGACATGCTTCGTCTCGCCGTATGGAACCTTCCGCTTCAACAGAATGCCATTTGGACTCAAGAACGCCCCGATGACATTTGTACGCCTGATGGACCGTTTTAGGGCTGGACTTGGTGATCGTTCGGTATTTGTTTATTTGGACGACATCCTGGTCGTATCAGAGACATTTAACGAACATGTTGACGATATACGTGCCGTGTTCGATAGACTTAGACTTTTCAACTTGCGAGTGCGCCGCGAAAAGTGCGTTTTCGTGAGAGACTCTGTAAAGTATTTAGGACACTTGATAAATTCCGAGGGCGTGAGACCTGATTACGATAAAGTCTCCGCAATTGTGGACATGAACCCTCCGTCGTGCATCAAACACGTTCATTCGTTCGTTCAAACCTGCTCATGGTATAGAAAATTCATCCCTGGGTTTTCGGAAATTGCCCGACCTCTTACGGATATGTTGAAGAAAGGAGCTGTTTTCAAGTTTGGTGATCGTGAACGCCACGCTTTTGACACCTTGAAACAAAAACTTGCCTCATCTCCAGTTCTTATCCAGGCAGATTGTTCCAAGCCGTTCATACTCCGTACGGATGCTAGTAACTATGCATTAGGAGCCGTCCTACTGCAGGGAGAAGGACATGACGAACGACCCATTGAGTATGCGAGTCGCCTGTTAACGGCTCCGGAGAAAAACTACTCAACGGTTGAGCGTGAAGCACTTGCAGTTATATGGAGTACGGAGAAGTTTCGCACCTATTTAGAAGGTGCCGAAGTTGTTATAGCTTCTGACTGCCAGCCCCTACAATGGCTGCTTTCGTTGAAAACGCCAACTGGCAGACTTGCCAGATGGGCCCTGAGGCTACAGGGGATGAATATGAAAATTATGTATACCCCTGGGAAGTCAAATGTCGTCGCTGATACCCTTTCGAGGCCGTTTTGTGAACACGACGACCATTCCGTCTGTACCATATGTTTAGTGAGTGTGGAAATGCCTAGTATAGGTTCCACTGATTTTCGCTCACAACAACTGGATGACCCAGAGCTAAAGAAAGTAATTGAGGCTTTAGAAACTAGCGATGGTTTAGACTCTAGAAGATGGTCAGAACGAGGATTCACTATGAACAATGGAGTTCTTTTCCATTATGATCCCGACTTGGACAATGAAGAGCCACAGTTGGTGATCCCTGTGCAGTGTCGAGACCAGATCATGAAAGAGTATCATGATTCACCATCGGCCGGACACTATGGTGTTGATCGTACTATTCATAAGATGATCTCAAAGTTTTACTTTCCTGGCATGCGGAAGTACATCTCGGACTACATTCAGAGATGTCCAGAATGTCAGCGATAT
The DNA here is from genome assembly GCA_964006375.1 of Tillus elongatus. NCBI lineage: Eukaryota > Metazoa > Arthropoda > Insecta > Coleoptera > Cleridae > Tillus > Tillus elongatus. The sequence goes on along the minus strand of OZ023265.1, from coordinate 75,165,146 downwards.
AAAGTGTCCAACATGAAGCCCGCCGGCCTGCTGCAGACTCCTGCCCCAGCTCAACGCTTTGAAGTCATGTCTGTAGATTTGTTCGGACCTTTACCGGAGACCAAGAACGGGAATAGATGGATACTTATCTGTGAGGATTCAGCTACCAAGTGGGTAGAGATATTTCCGCTTAAAAAGGCAACGGCTGAAGCATGTGCAAAGCTTCTGGTTGAGGAAGTATTTTTGAGATATGGTACTTGTCGCAAGCTGACAGCGACAATGGCGTGCAGTTTGTAAGTGACGTGATGCAAAAGGTCACGTACTGTTTTGGCATTCAAACTCCTTTTATACCATTGTATCACGCTGAAAGTAATCCTGTGGAAAGAAAAAACCGAGACTTGAAGACTCAGTTGTCCATCCTTGTGCAGAATGAGCACCGAAGTTGGGATGAACACCTGTCTAGCATCCGTTTTGCTATCAACTCCACTTATACCGAGGCTACAGGATACACTCCTGCGTACCTGTGTTTTGGACGTGAGATGAGAGCACCTCACGATACTTTGTACGATTTTCGAAGAGTAGTGGAGGCTGAAAATTTTGTACCTCGTATTACCCCGTACCTCATGAGACTTAAGGACTATCTTCATGATGCCAAGCAGCATCTTATCCGGGAGCAGGACCGCCGGAAGGCGTATGCTGATAAAGGTCGAAGATCCGAATCCTTCCAAAAGGGAGATCGCGTACTCCTTAAATCACAAGTATTGAGTAGCAGTGCCAAGGGATTTGCAGCTAAGCTGGCTCCGCGTCGTGATGGACCTTATGTTATCACCAAAGTGGTGACTCCCACCACTTTTATACTTTCCTCCCTGGAGGATGGTTGTGAAATTGGACGATATCACGCGTGTGATTTGTTTAGATTCCTTGAACCGGATCGCGAACCTGAACAGAGCCTACCTGTCATTCCCAAGAGAAGGCGAGGACGCCCTAAGAAGATTGTGAGCCCTGAAAAGTCTCTTGATAGCACTGAGTGCCGTGGTCGCACCACGGCTAGACGAGGCCGAGGCCGACCCAGAAAGAATCCTGAACCACTTGCGGGGTCCGCTTTTGCGGTTCAGAGGGGGAGGATGTAGCGCGGAGAAAAATTTTGGATATGACAACCCTGTGTCGGTGAAGAAGGGTAGTTGGAACTGAGATGTGATAAGTGACGGATGTTTGTGTTGTGCCCTTGTGTAAATAATTAAACAGACAAATACTATTATTCTTGTACATATATCGGCTTATTAGTCTAATAAAGACAATATTTAATCCACAATATATATATATATATATATATATATATATATATATATATATACATACATACATATATATATATATATATATATATATATATATATATATATATATATATATATATATATATATATATATATATATATATATATATATATATATATATAAACATATAAAAATTGAAACTGACCCCGGATATGTGTTCTAGGGGGCCTAATTAGCGCTCATTTGAAGACATTTTTTCAAAATTCAAAAGTCGGGATCTCCTCATTAGTGATTTTTTTTTTAAAGAAAATTCACTAAAACTATGCAAAATGATTTCCATTTTGTTGTATACCCGCTTTGCATACTTTTCCTTAGTTTTAAGGAATTATGCAAAACAACGGGATGATTTTGTAAGTAGCAAAAAAGTGTCTCTTATTGCATTTTCTAAATTTTGAATATTTTCATACTGTATAATAAATTTTGGTAAATCCAAAATGTTGTTAAAATAATGAAGAATACCACAAAAACTGGTGATTTTACGTATAGGGTATGTTTTAGAAAAATTGAAGTAGAAGATGTCCTTCATGTTAAAAGATAACATCGGAATGCCCATTAAATTTTGACCCAGTCTGTACAAAATCACGACTTTGTTTATTAGATCAGTCTAACTTGAAATTAGAGAATATTTCAAAATTTATGTTGTCACAAAAATATTACAATATTTACTGTTTGTAATTCAGATAAACGGAATATTTACTTAGTTGCGGTTTCGATATAAAGATGTCCACAACTTTTGATATATCCGTATAAAATAATAACACGTACCCGAAGTACATAAAATGAGCTAAATCTATACAGGGTGCCCCATAATTAATTGGTGATAGCTGGCACAAAATTAAAGCGAATGGGCTTCACATGCCTTAGTAAAATGTTACTCGTCTTCGTTTTACGGGGTGTTTAAAATTTCTTCTTAAAACTATTTTGTCAAATATGTATCTTGAAAGTGGTTTAATATGTTATTATTAAATATAACATGGTATTACTAGGCATCATGCATAATACGATGACGGTATCAATTTCACCACGGCGGTGGCGCCACCGACAGCAACACTGGTTCATTAACCTGGTCATCATTTTTGTCCACCCTGTATGCACATTCTCGAACAAAAATAAAGAACCCATTTAGTTTCACACAAAAAAGGTATACTTCTTTGAAGTCGAAAAAGTTGACCGTTTTCAAAATAAACGTACTTTTTAAATGCAATTAACGTGTATCTGTTGTAGATACTTTTTAGCACAATATAATGTGCGTTATCGAACGAAACATTTTTATCAAGAATTCAACAAAGCTATTAAATAAAATAACATCTATTAAACTAATAATTTAAAAAAAGTTAACAAATTGGATATCGGCAAGGTTGTTACAAATTACATTAATCTACCTAATTAAATTAATCTAAAATTAAACTGCAACTTTAGAAGCAAAACAACAACAAATCAGAGTAAGTGCTCAAAGTGTTCACCATTTACGGCAATACATTTTCTCACTCGTTTATTAAAATTATCTCTTGCTTTAAAAAATGAATTTTGTTGAGCTCTGATATCATTAACAACCTGTACGATCTTTTCCCATAATTGCTCGCGCTTATTTATTTGATCTTTGTAGAGCAGTGACTTTAAATAACCCCAAAAGTAAAAATTTAGCGGATTTAAGTCAGTGGCCACGGGTGCACACTACCTCTACCAATCCACCTTTGAGAGTAAATTTCATCTACATATTTCGCACATCTCGGATGTAATGTCCTGGAGCACCATCATACTACATGAACTAAAAGTCAGTCCTTAAAGTTAAAGGTACATATTCTAAAATGATCAGTAAATTATCTCTCAAAAACAAGAGATACGTTGCTCCGTTAAGTCTAAGTGGTAGTTTAAATGGTCCCACAAGACAATTTCCAAGAATGCCTCACCAAATGTTTATTGAAAATTCATGTTGAAAATGATGTTGGCGGATAGCATGAGGATTTTCAATCGCATAGGTGGCTATTCCACAAATTGAGCATACCTCTTCTACTGGATCCTCTAAATAGCGTTCTCTCATAAGCTGGCAAAATTCTTGGTAAGTCCTGCGGTAAAAACTGCTGAACTCGAGTGAAATGATAGGGATGCAGCTTTTCTTTGTGTATGATTCGGGACACCGAGGATTTGCTTATACCCGTTGCTGCACTAACACGTCTCGTGCTGATTTCCGCGTCTTCTACAACACGAACTATGATGTCGTCTTCCATATCAGCGTCAATTACACTAGGTCTTCCTACATTTCTGTCTTTGGGATGAAATGAGCCAGTTTTACCTAATCTGCCCTACAGTGCGTTCAAAGTTTTATGTTTTGGTTGCCTTCTATCAGGATAAAGCTCAAAATAGTGCTGGGCATAAAGACACACCATATCTCGCATTTGTGAATTTGAAAAATAACGCCAATAACCAGAATAAAGTGACAACTAAAGATACTTGTTTAATGTCAGTCGGTTTTGACAAGTTATAGTAAACAAGTTCCTAGTTGCTACCATAACAGACTTAGCAACAAAATAAATACAGATTTTTGGTTTTCATTGTAAAAGTACGTTTATTTTGAAAACGGTCAACTTTTTCGACTTCAAAGAAGTATACCTTGTTGGTGTGAAACTAAATGGGCTTTCTTTATTTTTTTTCGAAAATGTGCATACAGGCTGGACAAAAAATGATGACCATGTTAATGAACCTGTCGGTGGCGCCACCTAGCGGCAGTGGTGAAATTGATACCGTCATCGTATTACGCATGATGCCTAATAATACGCGTACCATGCAACACTTCATAATAATATATTGAACCACTTTCAAGATATTTGAAAAAATAGTTTAAGAAAAAACATTTAAACGCCCTGTAAAACGAAAACAAGTAACATTTTACTGTTTTATCAAAAAATTATCTCTTTCAATTTGCAGTTCCTTCAGTTTGAAGCAATATTTCGAAGCAATTTGTGCTCAATTTATTAATTAAGTAGGTCATTATGCACAGGCGCCGTTTACGTAACAATTACAATCAATAAAGTGAATTCGAAGAGGGCGCATTGTTCGTACCCGAGAACCCGGTTCTTCAGTCAAGAAAATTTCCGACCACATAGGACACAGTGTGTCAATAGTGTTAAAGTGTTGGTCCAGGTGGTCTGAAGAAGTAATCCATAAACGTCGTCATAGACCCGGTCCACCTCAAGTAATTTCACCACGGGAAGATCGTCATTAAATGATTGGGGCATTACAGGACAGAGTTTCCACAACACGGTCGATCGCAAATGCTTGGGTGGGAGTCTCTATGGCAAGTATATATTGCAGAATACGCGGTTTCAAGCTTCGTTCGTATAGACCATTTTATGTCTCCCACTGGCACCTCGCTGCTCGGCTTGAATGGTGTAACGGCAGATCAAAATGGGATAGTGAATGGAATCGTGTTATATTCTTTGACGAGTCCAGAATCTGTCTTTGGGTCCACGATGGTCGCGGAAGAGTAAAACGATTACGTAGGGGACGTAGAAATTTAGACTTTGCTGTGGAACGACATACAGCCATTACAAGAGGGGTGATTGTATGAAGTGCGGTAACATACGGTAGCAAGTCACCTCTAGTTTTATTAACAGAAATTGGAATGCAAATGATTACATGCGAAACGTACTGCAACCTGTTGTACTGTCATATCTACAAGGGTTAATTCAACACCGTTTCCAACAAGACAACGCATGTCCTCATGTAGCAAGTGTTACTACAAGGTGCTTACAAGAAAATAACGTGACCTTGGAATGCAAATGATTACATGCGAAACGTACTGCAACCTGTTGTACTGTCATATCTACAAGGGTTAATTCAACACCGTTTCCAACAAGACAACGCATGTCCTCATGTAGCAAGTGTTACTACAAAGTGCTTACAAGAAAATAACGTGACCTTGACGCCATGGCCTTCTCGCTCTCCCGACATGTCCCCAATCGAACATGTGTGGGATATGATTGGCAATCGACTGTGTAATTTACCTCAACCACCAAATAACCCAGTTAACCTTCCTCGCCGAATTCCAGAAGCCTGAGATGACATTCATCAGGATACCATAAATCATTTAATTTTATTTTTTTATTTATGACTTTCTTTACAAGGTAGATATTATTACCTATATATAAAATTACATAAAATATAAATGCTTATAAATTATCTAAACTTCTAAACACCATATATCGACTGGCCGAACCCAAAACACGGCTAGCCCATATGGCTTCGCTTACTCAACCGGAGATTTGGCCCCAATCCAATCAAGCACGGCGGTGACCTGGTGCCAATAATGCTTATAACCAACCATAACCTAAATCGCATAACAGAAACACACTGTATACATACAATATGCATACCATCCACATACACAACTGCAACCCCACACAAACAACCCAAAAACTACTGAGCCCCTCACCCCAAACACCGTCACACCCTGATCCCAATTGCTCCACCATCCCGTTGCCCTCCCAGCAGAATTTCTTTAAATTTCAGCGTAAAGACACCAAGACTACAAGACTACTGAGGCTATCTGGCAGTGAATTGAACAATTTCACGACAATATATAAGAAACTTCTTCTGAAAAGCGAAATCCTGTAACGGGTAATATCTAATTGATTTTTTCACCCAATATGTTGATCATGTAACTTCGAGCGGAAGATCAACTTGTTTTTGAAAGATACGTAAGCGCCTGGTAGATGCAGCAAATTATGAACAAATACACCGAGATTAAAAACCAGTTACATTCTTTAATTTTATGCGAAACATGATCATATATTTTCGAAGGCCGCAAATCAGTCGAATACATGAGGTCTGCATTTTCTGTATTCGGTTTTTCTCAGAGATCCGCAAACAGTGACGAGACACAAAGTCGCAATATACGTAGTGGGATAAAACCAATAAGTCACACAGCATTCTCTTTAAATGCTAGCCTAGAAAATGTCTGCTACTGTAAATCAATTTTAGTGAGGTGGAAGCTTTCTTATTCACACATTTAATATGTTCTTCGAATCGCGTCGTCATCCAATCCTAGACCCAATTTTTTGTCTGTTTTACGAAAGTCAGCGCAACATCGTTCATATGCAATTTCATATTATGCTTTAAGACTTTTCACCTGGATCTACTTCCAAAGCACATGGTTTTGGTTTTACTTGGGGTCAGCATAACATTATGTTCCTTAGTTAGTCAATCAACTGTATATCGCTGTTTATTCTTTTCGCCGCCGACATATAATCCTCGTCAATAAAACTTGCAAATCGCCAGCGAAGGCATATGCCTGACATAATCGCGAAGCTCTTACAATATCTGTAGTGTACACAACGGAAAGATAATAGAGCCTTATGGTACTCTCGCACGGATGGTAATGGTATCAGAAACATTGTTATCAACGGCAATTTTTTGGGATCTGTTGACAAAAAAGATGATATCATATTCAAGGCATCGGAGCTAAAGCCAAATTATTTAAGTTTAGCCAAAAGGAGTTCATCGTTCAGGGTTTCGAATGCTTTAAAAAAAACCAGCAGAACCAACATAGATGACAGACACGATATGTTTATATCGTCTGTCACCGAAGCTAACAGTCCTGCTGTACTATGATTCTTTCTGAATTCACAGTGATTCTTTGGCAGTAGGTCTTTATCATTAAAATACACCACCATCTGCTCGTTCCAAACCCTTTCCAACACTTTTGATAGAACTGACAGAATGCTCACAATCCTCAAATTTGAAAAAGTAATCTGATTGCCAACCTCAGCAAGGGGTTTTCCAACAGAAATTTTCCATAGAGTGGGAGAATATTTTTTTCTATGCAAGAATTTATAATAGGAAGCATACCTCGAAGAGTTATCGAATGCATAAAAAACCGCGGCGGACCCATTTATTATTAAATAACTTATTACTTCCACATCGTCAATACGTATGCAAGCATTCCATCGGCCACAAAAATTTCAAATTGTTTTTTTCGCTTAAAAGTCGTAAAGAGTGCCAAAACATATAGAAAACATGATTTGGGAAAGAAATTTTTTTGCGCCTGTCGGTCTGTATGTCTGTTTGTAGCCACGATATAGCTTTAGAACGAATTGAGATATCGTCTTCAAATTTGGTATACAGTTAGCACCCGACAAACGAAGAGTTCGGATTGTTTTTAGGCAAATTCGCTGCAACGGGTAAGGAATCAATGGGGGATGATTTGGTGAAAATTGACATTTTTTCGTTAAAACTCGAGTAATATAACGTTTTAGGGTTCCTTTATTAGAAAACTTTTAATTTCATCAAACATCTCGTATTTCTTGCTAAAACTCAATTAGGAGTTGAATCTGTGGGGGGTGGAATACTGATGACAGAAATTTCGATTTTTTGTTGCTAAAATGGCGTAAAAAATCTCAAAATATATGGAAAACTTGATTCTGGAAAGAACATTGTTTGGTCTGTCATCTTAAAACTTGGTATTCCGTTAGCACCCGACAGAGGAAAGCTTAAAATTGTTTTTGGGTAAAATCGCTTCAGGGGGTAGGGGATAAATGAGGGGTGATTTAGTGAAAATTGAATTTTTTTCCTTAAAACTCGAGTAATATAACGTTTTAGAATTTTGTGGGTACAGGAATACCAATATCTTCTTTGTGGTCAAGTCATGGACCCTAAATTCATTTCGTGAGAATGCCTTTCTAAGGAGAGCAGATTGTCACAGTTATGTGGAAGTTATGATTTAATTTGCAGCACTATTTTTTAATATTTTAGTTTCAAACTGTAATCAAGTTTGGTCAAACACACGTTATGTATAAATTCTATTAAAATTGATCAACTCTTACTCGGTGTTCGTTTTTTTTTTTTTTTTGAAAGTTAGTTTATATATATATATATATATATATATATATATATATATATATATATATATATATATATATATATTTGTGTGTGTGTTAATGCGTGCATACATGTGGAAGTGTGTATAAGTTTACAAAAATTTGCTAATTGTGATTTAGGTAATATTAGTGAATTTTCGTAGAAAAAATTCACTATTGGGAAGATCCCAACTTTTGAAAATTTTTTTGCAAATGAGCGCGAACTAGGACCCCTAGAACCCATATCCGGGGTCAGTTTCAATTTTAATATGTTATATATATATATATATATATATATATATATATATATATATATATATATATATATATATATATATACCACACCGATAACTCAAAGAATAATGGGCCGATTTTGAAAAAAATTGGCGTGTACCTTCATTTTGTAAGTGGCTTCGATAAGTTCGTTAGTCAGGAAAATCGGACGAGGTTTTCCGGTAAAATTTTGAGTTTTCATTCGAAAAAAATTATATCTCCGGAATTAACGAAGTAAGGGCAACCAAATTTGGTACACGGGTTATGTGTAAGCTACCTACCAAAACTTAGCTCTGTAGGTTAAAGGACAAAAAAGTTACAGGTATTTAAAGAAAAATAAATTTTGGTTTTCCTCAAAACGTCAAAGTCGCGATTTAAAACGTCAGAATTGGTAATATTAAGGCAATGAACCTGAAACTCATATGAGCTATGGAAAGAAAATGTCTCAAGAAGAATGTTTTACAAAGCCTGAACTCTTGGTTTCAATCGTCATTGTCCTACATTTTACTAAAATATTCCCAGAAAATTCATTTCAAATAGACCCTTTCTCTGATGCTTTGTCAGTAGTGTTGGCTATAGAGTTTATCGTTTAATGATATATCATTTTTGTCGAATTTTCGTAAAAAATCATTAAAGCTCAATATATCCGTTATTATGCAAGTTACGAAAAAAAAATTGTATACATTAATTATAGGGTGTCTTGAGCTACAAAATATTTCCGCAATTACAGGCTGGCCCATAAGTCGTTGGTGATTCAAATTTTTCCTTTTTTTTAATCTAACACGCCCTATGTTATTGCATTTTTTCATTTTCCATAGAAATATAATACATCTTTGTAAGAAAAGAAATTCGGGACGCAGAAAGTGCGTTATGACAGCAAATTTTTATTAAATGCTTCAAATTTGAATAGGTTAATTTGCTATTAACCTATAAGGTTGACCAGGAAACCAGTTTTTTCTGGAACAATTTAAGTTTACTTTCGGAAATTTTCGTACATTTTCAAACAATAAAGTTATTTTGATGAAACATGGCACATTGTTTCTACTATATAGATTACACTGGTAACCAAATTTGATGCCTGCTTTCTTAAAAAAAACAAACAGATTTGCTATTAAAAACATTTTTATGATAATTCACTACCATAACGCACTTGCTGCGTCCAGAGTTTTTTCTTTCCAGAATAGTCAAAACACTCTATAAAATTATAATTATTTAGAAATTAGTGGATTACTCAATAAAATTTGCAATGAACGGACGAATAATCACATCGATTTAACGGGGCTTCTAGCACATGTTCTGCTTCTAGTTTCTAATAACAAAATAGTTTGAAAAAATTCTATAGCTAGTATTGTTATACAAAGGCAGTCGGAAACATTGGAAGCATTGTTAGTTGTGGCTTGTATTCTTTAGGGTCCAGTCAGGAGTCCGAGCATACTTTAATTCCATCAGAGCCAAACGGCAGGTAGTTTTTGTTTAGAAACCACCGGCCTGTGAAGCCTCCAGAGGTTTTACCCAACGCTTGAACCATGTTTTATAAACGATATCGTTCTTCGTGTTCTAGCATTCCGCTAGTCCCGGGCCAAGTTATAATAATATTAAACTCTGTGCTGTCTTGCTATAACAGCTTGAGTCCCTTCTCTTGTCTTCTGATGTTGATAAGAGATATATGCAGAAGATGGTATTTAGATTTATTTATTTATTTAGGTTCAGAGAAATAGCTGAGATGTTTGCTTATGCGATATAACAGCTTATGTTAATAAATGTTTGGTTATTTAAAAGCTCACATGTTAACAAAATTTAGTTGGTGGAATTTTAAAAAATGCATCCTGTGATATACCACTAACATAAAACTTAAGATGATATAATAAAGCCTCGGTGGTCCAGGGGCAAGAACGTGTGCCTCTGAACCGAAGGATACTGCGTTCGATCCCAGGGTTCTCCTTTCAGTTTTTCAGTACATACTGTAACTTTAACATCAACCAACGTTGTGGCATTGTATTTGAGCAAGTTGAATGTATGCACGTTCCGCCCTTCAGAGGGGGTGTAAATCCGTCAGTCCCGTGTCCATGCGATGTTGGAGACATTAAAAATCCCTACCTTCCTTACAGAAAGGCAGAGATTCGGCAAAATTTCCAGGATATCGAGGTGAAACTGCTCCCTAGCGTCGGTGATTGGCCATAGTGCCGGAAATAGACCGACGTTAAAGAAACAAAAAACAAAACGAAAAACATGGTATAATGAATGAATAATGATTTTAACCTGTGATGAGCACAGATAAATACAATTTGGCCGGGTTTTTTAGTTTCGTGTTAATTTTATGAAGGTAGCTAAAAAATATAATACTCATTTGGTACGACAAACTAGAAACTGCCTTCTGATGTTTATAAATTAATTTTTTTTTATCACAGCACGTCGATACAATAATTAAATTCGAGGTTCCTAGAGCTTTACTTTTGAATCCAAGTCTAAACAGTGAAATATACTGGAGTTGTAAAGTGTTCTATAAATGTGCTCCCAAACACATTGGTAAACATAGAAAAAAAAATGTTTTCCGTTTTATCATGATTTTCATACATGATATATCACAGTAAAGTTTTCAAACCGGGCGATCGTTTCGCTAACGAAGCTAGAGTCATCAGATGAGTGAATAAACTGTTTAGTCATCCTTCTTATGACGCTAACTTTGTTAGCGAAACCTTCGTCAGGTCTGAAAACCGTATTGTGATGAATTGGGTTCTCCAAATTGTTCTTATTAAGATGGTATAGATGTTCTGGATTCATTAGCAAGAAAAGTAACAGATTAAATAATCATCTTTAAAATGTTTTAGGAGTTTCTCTACAGACAATAAAGTGATAAATGGACAAACAATTTATACCCAGTAGTAAAAGTTGGTCCACAGCAAGTGCGTTATGGTAGCGCATATTAATAAACTACTTTTATATGTATATAATGGATTGTTTTGACAAATAATGTCAGATGAAACTTCAAATTGACAGCCTTAATAACTAAAGTACTTCTAACAACTTGTGATATGCAAATATGGATGGCTACCTCGGTGGCATGATACGTGTCGCCGTTGCGTAATGGAGTTAAGCAACGTCGAGCACGGTCAGTTAGTTCTTGTATGAGTGGCTGTGATATCGTCTGGGCCTTGTGTGTAGAAATTTTATTTAAGTGAATTTTCGTAAAGAGAACATTTTAGGCAAATTTTGTAACGAATTTTTAGTGATTTTTTGTAAAAATATTTTTCGAGAATCTTCCTAAAAAGAATGGCGCTTTCTCATAACAAATGCTTTTACTGACCTCTCGTGAAATATTTTTTTCAGACAACCACTCTTTTTAGCGAATTTCAATAAACTTTTATGGTAAATTGTTTTAGCATATTTTCATAGAATATTTTTACGGTTTTTTGTGGAAAAGACGTTTTTGAGAATTTTCGGCGAAACAATTATTTCAGTTTATCTTTGTAGAATTATTTTGACCGAACTTTCATATAAAAAACTTTGGTCAATGAAGTTGAATACATAGTTTCATCACACAAAAACTTATAAATCTTGTAGTCTCTTTTGAGCCCCTGAAGGAATCAAATAATTGCCTATAACTTAATTTCCTATGAAGCTAGAAACCTAAAATATGGTATGTGCTAGTCCCTATAAAGGCAACTTACAGTCAGATCTTACGAATCTTTGTTATTTTCGAAGATACAAAAATTTGTACATTTTGTAGGAAAACTGGTACGATCGGACTGGCTAACGAAAGAATGTACCTGCTAAATTTCTAATATTCCCTTTGATAATCGCTTGGGTGAGTTCATTAGCCAATCCAATCAACACAAAATTTTATTTCCGGAACTGATTATGTTGTTATTTTTTGCAATGTTGAAAGAATTTTATGAAAATTCGTTATCATAGCGTACTTCTATTTATTAAATTTTTTAATCACCATATAATCTTACATGTAAATTGTTGCTCTTAAGCAACTCAGGCATCCTATAAGCTTTTAGAAAAGAAGAAAATATGTAGAACTTTTTTAACGTGCTCCTAAATAAGAAAGGCGAATAACCGATCGTTTTTAACTCTTAATTACAGCAAGCACCCTCTTAAGAAATACCAAAATTATTTGTTCAAACGACATATACAGGCTACTATAAAATGGTCTCTAGTTCAGTGCCTGCTCATTTAAATTGTCAAGGTATTTGGTTGTATTTTATTTACAAGAGTAATAAAAATATCACTTCTAAATTATTTAGGCAGCTAAAGTTAATGATAGATTACGTATCCTAATTTTATGGGTTTCATTTAAATATTTTACAAGTTGGTCAAATTCGTGAAGTACGGAAGCTAAACCAACTGAAAAAAAACTTATGAACTGTCCTAAGTATATATAATATGTACGCGCGCTACAGAAGGAGAAGACTGAAAAAGGTAAAAGGGCAATGGATCCATTAATAAACAAATCTAATAGGCGCGAAATAATGTTGGCAATAATAGCTGAATCCAACACAAACATGGCTGGGGCAAACGGCAAATGGGTAACAGGAAAATGTAGATGCAGCAATATATGTTACGAATAGCAAAACAAAAGTATACAGACAGGGAAGGAGTAAAGGCTATGTATGGATTGAAATGATTGACATAGTACTGTACTCTTGCTATGTATCGCATGCAGTTGGAGAAAAAGAATTCCAGCAATTTCCAACCTTAACAGAGACATTAGGCGACATAAGAAAAATATATTCATTGGAGGGGACTTTAATACGAAAGCCTACAGTTGGGGCTCGACAAAAGAATACAAAAAGGGAACAGCGTTGATAGAGTGGATATGCCAAGCGGACTATATTATATTGAATGATGGTAGACTTCCAACGTTTGAAAAGAATGGAGGATCGTCATATATCGACGTAACTATATGCTCATCAAGTCTGCGGAGATACGTGAGAGGCTGGCATGTGGAGAACGAGGAGAACCTGAGCTACCACAAAAATATCATTTTTGAGATATCAGAGCCGTTAAGTAGTGATCAGCAAACTGGAACAATCAAAGGGTGGCCCATAAGGCTGAAAAGCAAGTGAAAATACTAGAAGAAATAGAGAGACAAACAAAGCAGAAAAACGATGAAGGTAATGTCAGAGACCTGAAGAGAGCACTAGAAAGAGCGTGGGAGGTGTATAGCAATGCGGCAGACAGAAAAGTGCATATTGGTGGAATAAAGAGATCGCCAAAAACAGAATGATTCTACAAAGCAAGAAGGAAGGTCACTAGAATCAATAGGAAAAAACATCACAAGTAGTGACAGAAAGAAAGCACAGAATCAAGACAGGAAAAGCAGAATTAAAGGCAGAAATTACAAAGGCAAAGAAACAAACCTGGGATTCTCTTTGTAAAGAAATAGATAATCATATTTGGGGACTAGATTGTCACAGGTTAAATTAGTACAAGAACATCAATGACAATAAGTGATGATGAACATATTAAGATAGCGTAGGAATTGTTCCCTAAACACGAAGTCAAAAAATGGCCGAGAGTGGAAGTAAAGTTGGAGAATATTCCACCTTGTACAGATGAATAAAAAGTGAAGCAGGCCGAAGAATGAAATCTGGTAAAGATGCAGGCCCGGATGGTATACCGATCGAGGTTGTGAAGGCAGTAGCAGAACATAAACCGGAGATATTACAAGTTCTGACAAATAAACTAATCAGTGATGGAAGTTTCCCGTCCGAATGGAAGACGGCTCGATCGGTATTATTGCAGACGCCATAGAAAACATGAGGAAAGAAGTCATATAGAACTATATGCCTGGAAGACGGAATAACAAAATTATATGCACATGTAATGAATAACAGACTTATAAGTGAAATCGAGAGAGGAGGAGGGTTATCAGACAACCAATTGGCTTCCGCAAATGCCGCTCGACGATGGATGCTGTAAAGAAGGTACAAGACGTGGCAAGCAAAGAAGGCAATAAAAACAGGTTTGTGACCATGGTAATATTGGACGTAAAAATGTATTTAATACAGCACCATGGAGAGGCATACACGAAGTGCTAACAAAGAGGCAAGTTGAGCCATATCTGCTAAAAATAGTATGTAGTTACCTTTAAGACAGACAGCTACTGATTGGACAGAATTATCGGATGCAGGTCACATGTGGCGTACCTCAGGGGTCAATTCTAGGACCAACACTGTCCAACTTGTATTACGATCAGGTTTTTAGTCTGTAAACAACACGGCTATTATAGAGTATGCGGATGATTTGACGCTGGTTGTAAGCGGACGAAATAAGGCTGACATAGAAGCTAATATCAACTGGTCAGTGGCAAGGGTGAAAAACTCGATGACAAAAAGTGGTCTACAACTCTCACCTCACAAAACTGAAAGTATAGTGCTGGTGGGACGAAGAACACTGAAAACAGTAACCGTCAAGGTGTGAAATGCATAAATTCAGTCGCAGACAAGCCTGAGTTACCTCGAAATACAAGTAGGACATAACATGAACATGGATGTGCACATAGAAAGAGTAGTGGCAAAGGCAGAGATGATGGTTGCAAAGCTAGGGCGTCTGATGCCAAATATCGGTGGACCAAAACCAGGTAGAAAGAGAGTGCTAAATAGTGTGGTAACCTCAATTATACTGTCTGGCGCACTAGCATGGAAGGCCGTGTTGTCAAAGACAAGGTGTAGAAAAAAGGGTGAGGCGGTAGAGAGGAAGGTAGCCATCAGAATAGCAGGTGCATGTAGAACAGTGGGAAAAAAAGCAATACCGGTGATTGCAGGAACGATCCCTATTATTGGCACGAGAGGTAACTTATGAAAGACACGAAAATAGAAGAGCCGAAAAAAAGAAAACAAGAACCGAAACAATGCTGGAGTTGCAGCGAGAACGGGAAGAGGAAATGTCAACATCCCAGTGGACAAAGAGGCTCATTCCACACATACATAACATGGATATCCAGACAGCATGGGAAGGTCGGTTATTATTTTGCCCAATTTTTGTCAGGTCATGGGCGTTTCAGGTCTTACCTGAGTAAAATGAAAATAGTCGACAAAGAGGACTATACGTATTGTGGTGATA
Organism: Tillus elongatus; assembly: GCA_964006375.1. Taxonomy (NCBI): domain Eukaryota; kingdom Metazoa; phylum Arthropoda; class Insecta; order Coleoptera; family Cleridae; genus Tillus; species Tillus elongatus. Next base: position 75,149,631 of record OZ023265.1, on the reverse strand, counting down.
GAGATACGCCAGAACACACGGTCTTTGAGTGCGGAAGATGATCGCAAATACGAGATTGGCAGAGATTTAACCGCAGTAATGTGGTGGAGCATATGCTGGGAACTGAAAGAATGTGGAATAGTGTGGAGAGAGGGATCGTAGAAATAATTAAGTCAAAGGAGGAGGAAGATAGGATGTAGAAGTTTTGAGAAGAACACGAGTTAGGGACGGGGTGAAGCAATGCCAGAGAGTGATTTTCGCCACGTCTCTATGTGTCAAGGGGGTGTTTAGTGGGTAGTCCCGACCTGCAGGGGAGGGGAGTCACCACAATGCTGGTTGGTGCCATATCTCGGAAGCGCCATCCACCGGCCAGCCTTAAAAGCATTTAGCTCCGCTATGAGAAAAAAAAACTGACAAAAACTTACGGGGTAAGTCATTGATGCTACGAAAAGCAACGTCATCTTTAAGCTGTGATAATGCTATTCCTGGATTTTATGATAAATGCTTACATATAGAGCTTTGGCGAAGAGACTTATCGCAAAAATCATGATAGAACGAAAAAAACAATCACTTTATATGTTTACCAATGTGTTTGGGAGCATATTTCTAGAAGACTTTGTGGGTCCAGTAGATTTTAGCTACTTAAACTTGTTTTTAAAAGTAAAGCTATATGAACTTTGAATTCAATGATGGTCTGGTAGTGCTGTAATAATAAAATTTAATTTGTAAACATCAGAAGGCAGTTTCTAGCTTATCGTACCAAAAGAGTAGTGTATTTTATTTAGCTACCTTCATAAAATTAACACAAAATTAAAAAACCCTCCCAATTGTAATTATCTGTGCTCATCACAGGTTACAATCATTATTCATTTATTACACCATCTTCGCAGTTTAAAGTTTCTCAGTTTCTGGAACGTAAGCGTCATTGTCGTACCAGATAAGTATTGTATTTTAATTAGATACCTTCATAAAATTACCCTTCTAAAAATGAAACCTGTACCTGTTTAATTAAAATATCTGACATTTTTCAAACATTGCCTGCATAGCTGTATTCGCGACATCTTCATTAAACGGCAACAAATAATTTAATTAATCGTGGAATCCAACCTATTTCCTATAGTATACCGCATACACCGCGAGTCCCAAGCTCTTAAATCAGTCCTTTTGACTGCTGGAGAAAATTAGATCTGGAATTAGAGAAAGTCCTAGCTTAAGACGCAACTTGACAGGTACAATTTACTTCAGAGTCGGTTGCTCTAACCAACACAATGCTACAAATAACGCTAGGCTTCTATGTCCCGTATTAAAAGCTAGCTTTAATTACATAAACAACTATTCAGCATTAGTTTAATTCCTGCAGGGTAGACCGCCATAACCCGACAGGAAATCCAAATATCCTGTTGAAAACACAGGAGTTAGTACAATAGGGATATTATCAGGACTTTCATTTTCGCTTACAAGTTAAATGCTTCTATGAAAGAAATTTATTGTGAGACTGGAACAAAGGTTTTAACTTCTGAATCCGCAACTAGGGTTATATCCAACACAATGAGTAGTAATAAATCTAGCACAAGGTATTAAAATTGCCGATAAAATCGGGAATGTTTAATCGAAAATTAACGTTATAGGTGGCGCGCAGAGCAATTTTACTTTGCCGGCAAAAGAAATAAATTTATTGTTAGAAAGTCGAGCAATAATATCCTTTATTTGTGGTCAAAAAGCAAAATTATTTAGTCATGCTTTTCAAACTTCATACATTTATATAGTGTCAGGTTATTAATTTGACACAGAGCAGCCAGCTTTATAACCGAAATATATGAAATAATAACAATAGAAATATTTTGCTTTGCTCATGACAGCTATAATAATTATTTTTATTTTATCGAAAAACAATTAATTGAAATGTACATTTTCTGGGTTAATAATATACTTCCTAATTTGAATTTGGTGTACTCATACTCCCCACAGCAATGTAGCTTCGGCTTTTTATATTTTAAATTCAAATTATCGTATAGCCATGTAATTCGCTCTTTGGTTTGCCATATGTAGGGTCCTATTATCCAAATAGAAAGCGAATGAAGTTCACTGGTTCCTACACGACTTGGCATCCGACCTAATTCTGCTCTGTTTCAACATGCAAGGTTGCAGAGGTTTTGATTACAGTCTCAGGCTAGCTTTGATTTGATCTGGATATTGTTTATTGCCTTAGTCTCTGCCTGACTGTCACTGGGAATGGCTATGTCCCTATCTGCACAGCCAACTTGCCTATGTGTCGTGCCAGAACTAGAAAATCGATGTGGTGACTATTAGGATGTATGGTTCAAGCAACACATCCTCATTTTGACCTCAAAATCCGAAATTTCTTAAATAACAAATGAATTGGCCATTAAGGAGAAATAGAGTGGCCAGCTTGATGGCCTGATTAAAACCTATGCGACTTTTTCTTATGTGTGGTAGGAGTTACCTAAAAGATGAATTGTACAACGAGCGGTCAAATAGTTATTTAGATAGCCTGAAGCTTGAATTCTTGGTGCAGCTAGAGCAGTGAGGGAAGAAATATCTGCAAATTTTAAAACGATCGACTAGATTTATGTTTTGGAAATAACGGCGAATACTTATTTGGACATCTTCTAATATTTTTTTATTATTTTTGTTTATTCATGGGGGAACCGTGACCTTTCTGTTAGACTATCAACAATAAAAAGGAAATTCGTTTTTTTTCTCAGAATTTTTATTATCCAACCGGAGGAAAATTTGATGGCCCCGTATGCAGAATAATGCTTAGATTAAACAAAAATTATAGATTTCTATTTGAAAGAAGTGTGTTATCATTGTGAAAATTTAGGCTGTCGTAGCTGTTTAAGCAGCCAGATTTAGGGGAGGGTGGGCCACAATAAGACGCGGGGTACAATGAGACAAACTGTATAAATTTTTTCTCTGCCTTTTTAACAGAAGTTCAAGTTTGCCATGATTCATTTTCTATCCACCTTCTTGGCAGTCCACAGCACAGACGACATTGTTATTTGCTTTTCGCTAATTTTGGGTATGTAATTTTTTTTCCATATACTCAATTTAGCATGTAATAACTCTGGTATCTATAGCCTTAGGTTTTCGCTGTTTTATTTAGTAATCACTGCAAGTTTTTTATCATTACGCGCTAGGTTGTGTTGAGTTCATTGCATTTTTAAGTAAAATGTGAACCAGTTTATGCCGATTTGCGTTAGGGCCACAATGAGACACAATTTAGTGGGCCACAATGAGACGTGTCTTATTGTGGCCCATGAATCCGTGTTAAATGTAGGTACTTAAAAACCTAAAGATTTTTTTAATAAAGCTTGTTTTTTTCCCTCTTAAATGGCTAGCATCATGTCCAGAGGAAGAAAAAGAAAGACTGAAAAAGGAAATTTCACAGAGGAACAAATGAAAAGTGCTGTTAGGCAGGTGATTGTAGAAAGATTGTCACTACGTGAAGCAGCTGAACGGAATGGTGTAAAATTTCAAACTTTAGCACGATATATTAAGAGGCAGAAAGATCAAGCTAAAAGTAAAATTAGAATGACCCCTAAATACAATGCCCGTCAAATATTCTCTGAGGAAAAAGAACAGAGTTTGTGTTATTGCATTCTGGAATGTTCGAAAATGTGTTATGGAAAAATCCACAAAAAATGTGCGCGCTTTGGCTTATGAGCTAGCTACAGCCAATTCCAAACCTACTCCAGAGAGTTGGAGGAGAAACAAATTAGCCGGAGTCGACTGGCTTAGTTCATTCATGAAAAGACACCATACTCAGCATCAGGTAGCCCGAGGGTTGCAGCTTATCCAGAGCAACTTCTTTCAACCGACATAATATTTCAAAGTTCTTTGATAACCTTTATGCAATTATGGAGAGGTCTGAAAAACTTCGAGACCCTTCAAGGATTTATAACTTGGACGAGACGGCAACAACAACTGCCCATAAACCAAAATAGATCATCGCCAAAAAAGGGTCGAAGCAAGTCAGTAAAGCTACTAGTGCTGAACGAGGAACCCTAGTTACCACGTGCTGTTTCATAAATGCAGCTGGGAATAGCCTTGCTCCAGTAATGATTTTTCCAAGAAAACAATTTAAAGAAAATATGTTAGGCTCCACCAGGACTCTGGGCTTAGCAAATCCGTCTGAATGGATGAACACAGAGTTATTCGTTGAAACATTCAAGCACTTCATCAAAAAGAGTGCAAGTTTTCTAGAGAATCCTTGTGATTTAGTGATGGATAATCACGAAAGTCATTTGTCTGTCCAAACTATAATTCAAGCCAAAGAGAATGGAGTCACAATTGTCACTTTGCCACCTCACTGCTCTAATATGGTCCAATCATTAGATGTCACAGTTTTTTATTCATTTAAAACTTTTTATAATGCCGCTGTAGATAGTTGGCTTTTCAATCATCCCGGAGTGCCTTTGAATATCTATGGGACAGCGGGATGTGTGGGTCGAGCTTTCCAACGGTCCATGACACCAGAAAATATTATAGCCGGATTTAGAAAAACAGGCATCTATCCGTATGATCGAAACATTTTTACAGATGAAGACTTTCTCTGTAGTAAAGTGACGAATAGAAACTTAAGACAGTCTCCAGAGCCCAATAATCAACCTGTTACCGGACCAAGTCATGCTTCAGACGATGAGCCCAATCGATCTGTCACGCCTACTTCAACTACACCACCTTCTAAGTGATTCATTACTCCAGAAGAATTAGTTGGTTTCAAAAAAGCCGAGGAACTGAAAACAGAAAGGAAGAGGCGAACTAAAGGAAAAAGTGCCATAATGACTGACACACCTGAATTGTTAGTTATAAAAGTAAAAGAAATAGAAAAACTTAGAAGAAATTCACTGAAGTAGTCTGGTCTCAAACAGAAGAAAAATGGATTGAAAGAACTACAGTCATCCGAATCAGAGAGTGGAGGTAGTTTGCAGGTAGAGACGGATAATGATGATGATTTTGACATGTCAGACACAGAAAATGAAATTAATTTGGAGCCGTTGTCTAAAAACCCAGATGTATGAGATTTTATTCAAGTGGAGATTTCTACTAAATAGAAATATTTACTGCATAGCCAAGGTTATTGACAACAAAAGTGAGATTCAGGTGAGCTATCTGAGAAGAAGTAAAAAAGGTTTAGATAGTTTCATTTTCAAAATGTGCGCGCTTTGGCCTATGAGCTAGCTACATCCACTTCCAAACCTATTCCAGAGAGTCAGAGAAGAAACAAATAAGCCGGAGTCGACTGGCTTAGTTCATTCGAGAAAAGACACCATACTCAGCATCAGGCAGCCCGAGGGTTGCAGCTTATCCAGAGCAACTTCTTTCAACCGACATAATATTTCAAAGTTCTTTGATAACCTTGATGCAATTATGGAGAGGTTAAACCAAAAAAGATCATCGCCAAAAAAGGGACGAAGCAAGTCAGTAATGCTACTAGTGGTGAACGAGGAACCCTAGTTACCACGTGCTGTTTCATGAATGCAGCTGGGAATAGCCTTGCTCCAGTAATGAGTTTTCCAATAAAAAATTTAAAGAACATATGTTAATTGGGGCTCCACAAGGGACTCTGGGCTTATCAAATCTTTCTGGATGTATGAACACAGAGCTATTCGTTGAAACATTCAAGCACTTCATCAAAAAGAGTGCAAGTTCTCTAGAGAATCCTGATGATTTAGTGATGGATAATCATGAAAGTCATTTGTCTGTCCAAACTAAAGCTCAAGCCAAAGAGAATGGAGTCACAATTGTGACTTTGCCACCTCACTGCTCTAATAAGCTTCAACCATTAGATGTCACAGTTTTTTTATTCATTTAAAGCTTTTTATAATGCCGCTGTAGTACTTGGCTTTTCAATCATCCCGGAGTGCCTTTGAATATCTATGGGACAGCGGGATGTGTGGGTCAAGCTTTCCAACGGTCCATGACACCAGAAAATATTATAGCCGGATTTAGAAAAACAGGCATCTATCCGTATGATCGAAACATTTTTACAGATGAAGGCTTTCTCTGTAGTGAAGTGACGAATAGAAACTTAAGACAGTCTCCAGAGCCCAATAATCAACCTGTTACCGGACCAAGTATTGCTTCAGACGATGAGCCCAATCGATCTGTCACGCCTACTCCAACTACATCACCTTCTAAATGATTCATTACTCCAGAAGAATTAGTTGGTTTCCCAAAAGCCAAGTAACTGAAAACAGAAAGGAAGAGGCGAACTAAAGGAAAAAGTGCTATAATGACTGACACACCTGAATTGTTAGTTATAAAAGTAAAAGAAAGGAAAAACTTAGAAGAAATTAACTGAAGAAGTCTGGTCTCAAACAGAAGAAAAATAGATTGAAATAACTACAGTCATCCGAATCAGAGAGTGAAGGTAGTTTGCAGGTAGAGACGGATAATGATGATGATTTTGACATGTCAGACACAGAAAATGAAATTAGTTTGGAGCCGTTGTCTAAAAACCCAGATGTAGGAGATTTTATTCTAGTGAAGTTTTCTACTAAAAAGAAAATTTACTACATAGCCAAGGTTATTGACAACAAAAGTGAGATTCAGGTGAGCTATCTAAGAAGAAGTACAAAATGTTTTATTTTTCCAATTATTCCTGATGAAGCTTCTGTTCATTTATCTGACATTAAAGCGATTTTGCCATCTCCGCAGCCTACTGGACGCACCAAGCGACAAGGTCGTTTAATTAAATTTCCTGTCAATCTAGACACTTTAGAAATCCGCTGCAAGTGTAATTGTGTATTTTTTTTTAGTTTGATACCTCTCAAGTTTAATTTACTGTTGTCTTTCAAATGCTTTTATATTTGTTCTATATTAAAACTGCCAAAACAGTAATATTTTTAGGTAGTGTCATTGCACCTCTTACCTCGGGCCACAGACAAAAACATTTTTTTTAAATTGCGGCCATTTTTATTGTCGTATTTCAACCACTGTATAGTCTACATTTTGTTCTTAAAATATAAACCTATATATCTGTTCATTTGTTTTGATGATATAAATAAAATAAAACTTTTTATTTTGAAATATGTATTTTTTGTCTCACTGTGGCCCACCTTCCCCTACATTAAAAACTGTAATGTTTTTCACTTGCAGCCTCTAACGCCATTGTTTGTGTATCGTTTTACATATTGCAAAAAATGTTTTGCAGTGCTTCCACTAGATTTCACCTCAATATTCTAATGTAGAGTTCTTTGCTCAAAGCAGCTATAGATGTAGTGTAGCTACTGCTGGTGTAGGTAGGTATGACAAACCGATGCTCCGTGTTGCATGGCATAGAAAACACATGGTTTTATATTCTGAATAGTAGATAGCCCAAGAACTAGCTTCCTGAACAAGTCCCTGTTTTGAAGAAAACTAATACTCTTATGGATAAAGTTCCGAACACTTTGTTTGTGTATTGTGTTTTTGAAGTAACTCTTAAAATATGAAATTCGAAGTGGAACTACTTAAAATCTGGCAACCTTGCGTGGATATGCAGATTTAAGAGCTAATGGAACATGGAGGCGGAGGCATCAGGCGTCGATCGGATATGAATAATCGTTTACCGTTTAATTACTACATTTACTTTACGGACTATTTAGACGTTAAATTTCGTATACTGAGGTGCAGATTTTCAGGTTTATGAGACGATAAATTAAGTGTTTCATCCTCACTTTACAAAAACATGAAATACAAGACGGTTGGTTGAATGAGTTACTTGTAGCTCACATTATGGCATAGATGGAAAATAACATTAAATAACAGTGATGTAATTAGTTTTGGGGACAGATAAATAAAACTGCTTTAAGGTGGCGGGTTGCGAGGCAGATAGAAGCAAATATGCGAGTGTGATTAAAACGTCTGGACGCAACAAGTGCGTTATGGTAGTGAATTTTCTTAAAAATGTTTTTAATAACTACATAATCAATCTTTTTTTCAATGAAAGCAGGCATCCAATTTGGTAACCAGTATAATCTTTACAGTAGAAACAATGTGTCATTTATCAAAATAAGGTTATTGTTTGGAAAAGTACTAAAATTAACAAACAATATAAACGAAAGCATCTCTGAATACGTCATTTTCATGGAATCCGCTATCTATCGGTAAAAACGCCGTATCATAATTTCTGATATGCGTCAAAAACGTGAAAAGTTGCAAAATAATTGAAATAACTCGAAAACAAAAACACTATACTTTTTTTCCTTACAAACATGTATTATAATTCGATGAAAAATGCAAAAATGCAATAAAATAAGGGGTGTTCGATTAAAAAAATATATTGTATCACCAACGACTTATGGGCCACGCTGTGATTGTTAAAATAATTTAATAAGATGCAGCTCAATACACCCTATAATTCACGTATACAATGTTCTCGTATCTTGTATAATAACGGATACTAGTGCACCCGTGCATTGGTCGAAATTCGATCATAATTCATTTAATTTTTGAATTTGAACGTTATTAAAGTTGTTGTTTTTTTGTCATGGCGTATACCTCTATAATCTCAGTGCGACTGTTTGACCACAGACTTTTATGTGTCTGACATTCAGTATGAACGCATCTATATACAAGCGTTTGACTATAGACGTGTTTGACATTACATTAGATATTAACGGTCAGCTCAGGACTAGCACTGACTAGTGAAATTTAACTATCTAATTAAAACAAAGCATTGTTTAATCTATTTGTACATAAAGTTTATCTTTCTGCACGCCTTCTCCAGATGAACTTTAACTATGCCAAATTCCACACTCCGCCGTTCGCGCAATGTGCTTAAAAAGGGGGGAAAAGTTTTACTTTACGTATTAATATATTAATATGACTACTGCCGAAGTATCAGAGAAAGGGTCTACCTGAAATGATTTTGTGCAAATATTTTGACAGTGACGGTTGAAGCTGAAACTTAAGGTTTTGTAAAACACGTTTCTTGTGACATTTTCTCTACATACCCCGTATTTGTTTCAGGTCCTTTGTCTAAATTGCACAATTTTGACGTTTTAAATAAAGACTTTGACCTCTTAAGAAGCAATAATAAAATTTTCAAAGTAATTTTTCCGGTATTTCTGGACTTTTTGCGCCAAAAAACTTCATCTCAGTGTGTAATATATAATTGGTTTTGTTATCCACAAAAATATTTTGGTTTTATGCGTTTCTTTGGTCATCAGTAGCACTCAATTTTTTTTAAATGCCTATAACTTTTTTTAAATTGAAACTGACTCCGGATATGTGTTCTAGAGGCCTTGTTCGCGCTCATGTGAATAAAAAATGTTTGCAAAATTCAAAGGTCGAGATCTCCTCATTAGTGAATTTTTTAAAGAAAATTCTCCACAAACCTATTTTTGTTTAAAGCAAGCTAGTGACGTTTGCTTGCATATGTTAAAAAATCCTGGACGCAGCAAGTGCGTTATGGTAGTGGATTTTCATAGAAATGATCTGGCACAAAATATTTTATTATAACTTGTTTTTCTTGTAACATAGAAATCTAAATTTTGGTGTATAGTTTACTTTTTATATCGTAAACCTACCTACCAAATTTGGTTATCATATCTTTTTTATGTTTGAGATATAATTTTTTTTCGAATGAAAACTCAATTTTCCCGGTAAACCGCGTCCGATTTTCCCGATTAACGAACTTATCCAAGACATTTACAAAAGGAAGGTACGTGCCCAATTTTATCAAAACTGGCTCATTATTTTTTGAGATAAAATTTTTTTTCGAATGAAAACTCAACATTTTCCCGGAAAACATTGTCTGATTTTCCTGACTAACGAACTTATCCAAGCCATTTACAAAAGGAAGGTACATGCCAAATTTTATCATAATCGGCTCATTATTTTTTGAGATAAAAATTTTTTTCGAATGAAAACTCAAAATTTTGCCGGAAAACCTCGCCCGATTTTCCTGACTAACGAACTAAATTATTCAAAATCCATTTTACGAAGAAAAAGTAGATGTTTTTTATGCTCTAACGATAATTAAATAAATGATTAATTACCCATTATTATCTGGCATTTAAGATAATACCTATTAATATCACTTGTTAAAAAGCGCTGGGTAATGAAATTCGGTATTCTTGGTAAACAAATAAATTTACTTAAAATAAATAGGTATACTCCTGGCTTTAAAATAAGTCGGTACAGAAATACGGTATCCATATCTTGATAATTTGCTGTCTAGGAAAACTAAACGTCTAAGAGAAGTATGTTAACAAGGCAAATATTCTAACAAGGTAATAAACGGGAGTCAGCCCGGCAATCTAGTAAGCTGCGAGTTGTCAACGAACAACTGAAAATCACAGGAAGTCGTATAATGAATAAAAAACAATGGCTTGAAAGAAAGCGGAAGTACTTGTTGCCCTGTTCACATGTCTAGCGCATAAGCAAGGCCTACCTGATCAGTCATTCCTGTTAATGAGATTTGTTATGTGAAAAGGAAGTGTTGGACATTTCCATATGCGCCTATGTTTAGAGAAATTAAATTACAGTAAATTTAGTATTCCTTATATCTACTTTCTGGTTTTCTTAACATTTACATAAGGTGAAAATAGAAAAATAGAAATGGGCTGCCTTTAATTGATGATTTATTGATTTGACATAACAACTGTGATATAAAAGTCAACACTGTTTTTAGCTCATTAGATATAAAATAATCAACTGTAGTAAGAACATCAAATTAAAGTTTTAGATGCCAGCTATTTTTCAACAAGCTCTAGAATAAGTAATTAAATCCTACATCTCCAAAAATGCATTAGATACTGTTAAAGATAATTGTTTTCCAATGAAATATTGCTTATTCAGTTTTTAAAATTTGAGACCAGGTCTCATCAAGTTGACAATTATTATGTAAATTTAATTATCTAATTTCATGTAAAGGAAACGATAGTAAGGATAAGTATTTTGTTGTATATTTTGATTATCAGATTTTTACTACACTGATGTATACGTGCAAATGAAGTACGTACATTTTGACTGCTATTGCTTAGTAAAACTGCTTAATATTCCATAAAAGTTTATATCAGCTTGGATATATTGGTCTTAAGCAACCGGTTGTGTCTGATGGTGTCGTCAATTCTGTACACCCGATACTTTTACCATCGGTGAATGGAAAGCAAAATGACATTAAGGTTATTAAAGAAATTACGTAGCGAGTGCGTTATGGTAGCAATTTTCGTATTTTTCTTAGAATGTTTCATTGTCTTACATACCTCAATTTTGAGACACAGCATTGTCTCTATAAAGTCGACTTAATTTTATCAAAATAATTTCATAATTTTTTATATAGGTACTTAGGCATACAAATATACAAAAAAATCCAAAAGTAAACTCAAATTTCCTTGAACAAAACAGGTCCAAACACAACCATGCTATCTACAGGCTAGTTCAAAAGTAATGGCAGACAGAGCAGCAGTGGATTTTTTGCAACAAAATATTATGATCTAGTCGAAATTAAACGAGATACCTACAGGGTGTTAAAGTGAGAAATTGTATTTCAATTTTCCTTGGTATATAGAAAAGTATTTGACGTATTATTGTCGTGAAATTTGGCACAGATTAGTTTTTCATAGTGATAAAAAATAAATCCTCCCCAATTTGGCTCTAACGGATAGAGGGCACTCCTTACGGTACCTACCCTTTAAGTCTAAAAAATACTCACACTGTGTTGTTATCGTCGTTAGGATACTTTCGATCAGAAAATATTATTCTCTTTTATTTTTTTATCAAAAAAGGTGTACTTGTTAAATGACGCTAAAATCAACCTTGAGTATTATTTCCAATGTTAAAAGCAGCTGCAACGTCTTCCTCGTAACAGTTTTCAGATCATGTTTGATTTATCGTATAGCACGCTTGTGTTATAAATATGTAACTCTTTTTTTTTAATCGCGTCTTGGTGTCATTAGTTATTATTTTGATAAAATTTGTAGAAGATTAAAATATGCCGCAAGACAATTGTTTTCGGAATAAAGAAATCGGAGATGTGGCTTGCCTTTATGCGCAAGCAAAATACGTGCAGAATATATGCCGAAAAACAATTAAACAGAAGACAGCCGCGTCACAAATTATTCAAAATTCGTTATGACATATTAGACGAAACTGGTTGGGCCCGTACAAGAGGAGATATTTTAGATCGTTCAAAAATATTGCTTTTCGAACTAGAAGAAGGTACTTTAGCCCGTGTAGCAAGATAATCCAGAAATTAGTTCAAGAAGAATAAGTGCAGCTGCTAATGTAAGTAGATCATCGGTTGTGGGGAGTTTTCATGAAGAAGGTCTTTATCCATATCATTTCACACCCATAGGTACAGAATCTATTGCCAGCTGGTCTTCCAGCTAAACTACAATTTTGCTATTCCTCCAGAAACAAATAGAATGCAGATCCACAGTTTTCCAATAAAGTACTACTTCTACAGATGAACTTACTTCTACTCACCGGGAACTTCAGGAACTAACATAATGTGTGAGAATGAAAATCCTCATGTAACATTTGAACGTCGTTTCTAATATGAATCAAGATTAATGTTCGGTGTGGAATAATCGGAAATCATACCTTTTTTTTGGGTCCATATGAACAACTATCAAATCTAAATGGAAATTCCTGCCAATTTTCTTCACAAAATAGGTTCAGTGACCTCGTTGGTGATTTATTCATAATTTAAGGCGGAATATGTATTTTATGTAAGATGGTCCACCGGCACACTTCTCTGTTCAAGTGCGAAATTACCTAAATTAAAGGTATCCCCAAAGATGGAAGGATCATGGCAGCAAAATTCCTTGGCCAGCTCGTAGCCTAAATTTTAACCCACTCAAATCTTCCTTTGGTTAGCTTAATTCAGTTTTCTACAAATAAACGCCCGCAAATAATTATGGCAAAAAATTGTAGAAACTGTCAATTAATTTAGAAATGAAAGAATAATATTTAAAGGGAGGTCATCTCTTCTCAGCCGTATATCAAAGCATATTGGGGTTAATGGTGGCCATTCTGAACATTTGTCGTTCCATTTTAAGTAATTAATAATTTCTTTTCCTAGTTACAATAGTTGATTAGTTGATAGTAATGATTTATAATATTTTTGTATCATTTGTTACATTTCCTATATCGGAATGATTTATTCAACAATGTCATTTTTCCTTTACAGTTGAGGAATAAAAAATGTTAATGAGCATCGAAAGTGTCTTTCATTTAGAGTTGATGTGTTATTACCGACCAAGTTTGACAATAAGTTTTGTATTAATATTTAGTTTGTCGTTTCTCAACTAGTGCTTGACAATTAAACGTTGCTTTTTTACTGCGGCTTTTTATTAAATGGCAAATATTTCGGAAACGGTTAATTTTAGCCTCATTTAACACGTATACATGTTTTATCGATGCAACACAACAGCCACTTTTTTTCATCGAAAGTTTCCTAGCGACGCTAACAAAAGCTGTGTATATTTATATGATATTAAGACTGCCGCAAGCAGCGGCCTCTATCGACTAGAGCCACGATGAAAAGGAATTGTTTTTTTTTACTATAAAAAACTCATTTGTATCGATCTTTAAGACAATACGTCAGATAAATTTCCAGATATCAAGGAAAAACGAAATTAAACTTCTCACTTTAACACCTTAGGCATCTCTTTTAAATTTGACTTTTGGATTGAGGAAAGTTTGGACGAATCGTAATATTTTAATACCAAAGATCGACTGCTGGCTGCTCTATGTATAATTTGGACCATTGTATAGATAACCAAAAAGTGAAACGAACTTTGGATGTGTGTTCTAGATCCCTAGTTGACAATAATTATGATTTTTTTTAATGTTACCGTAGTGATTTGGCCATAATCGATTTTTTTACAAAACTTAGACAAACACATTTAAGAATTTTATTTATTGCTAAAGCCTTGTTTATCTGTATTTCTGTTTATTAGAAAGAAGCAAATGCTGACCCATTTCAAAAAGCTTCCTCTTCTGCTTCCACGGGTAGGTAAATCGTTCGAACTGATCTAGTGCAAGTCGAAATTCAGCTATATTTACATATACACTACACACATATGACTTCTTTGTTAGTGAATTCTAACACAGCATCACAGTTCAATTTACTTATTACATTTTTATTAAATACGAATCTCACGTTTGTATAACTTAAAATAAATAAGACTAGCAAAAAGTTTTATATAAACCTACCTATTCAGCAGTGAATTAAATTTATATAAATATTTTGGCCTATTAAGTAAATAACTTTATAAACAAGTTGAACCCCAGTTGCTTTATATTTGACACTTTACGTTGTAATTTTATATAGGGCAATATGTACCTACCTACATACTATTTCCAAAAAATAAGTAGCTACTGAATTTTATTTTTGTTGTCGCAAAAAATACTTTGAAATTTATTTCATTCAGTAAAATTAGAAATAACCTAATTTTACAAATGGGAAAATATTATATTCAATTTACTTTCACTACCTATACATATCTATGTGGAAAGTCAAATTGGATACTCTTAAAAAAATTATAAAATCACCCAATGGCACATATACAGGTATACGTTGTTTTAATTAAGACTAAAAATAAATTAGGCTTAGTATATTTTGTATTAATTACACATCGTGTTTTAGGTTAGCTTAGGTTCGTATTGTGAGTGGGCCATTACATAATTTTACAATAAAGTTTATTACTTATACTTGTAATAGAACACAATTTTATAGATATATTGTCTCAGTCCTATAAAGTCAGACCCTGAGAATTTTTATACCAAGGTTCGTATTAAATACAGCAAACGCCATATAAACAATACCGAATCATTCATTTGTGTGTAGGTATACATTTTTTCCGAAATTGGCGATGACAGTATTTGCTATCTCGACAAATACAAGAGGTAGAGAAACGGTTAAGTAGGGAAAGTTTTAGGGAATTTTGTTGGGAGTTTATTGCCGTTTTCGGAGCGGTCATATAGCTGTTTAGTTTTGGAGATATATTGAAAAACAAAAATGTTGCATTTTCCTACCTGGATGTCAACTGTTCGCAATATTTTACAAATATAAAAACACTTCTTGTCCCTTCTTAAATATGTAGAAAACGCTTGTCCAATCACTTACAACGCTTCAGTTTCCTAAAATGATCAACATTAAAACGTTTATTTCTAACAGTACTTCATTTTTCGCCCAACATGATACCAAACACCCACGCACAAAAATAATTATAAACTAAAAAGAACTTAACACATGTTTAAAGAAAATTCGAACATTTGGCAACATCGTAATATCATACCTTTGCTAAAACTTAAATTTAAACAAATAGCAATACCACGTTCACTTCAAACTCAAAGTGAGAATCGTATACTTAAAAGAGACTTACGTTAGTCATACACACTAAGATTAAAAATGTCGACAATTTGTTTCAATGCACTGTTGGCATTTTTTTCTGACAACACTGGTTACCCGATGATTGGTGTTCCGGTTTATATCATCTAAAATATTCCGAGTTTGCCGTTTAAGAACTAGCCTGTTCGTTCGTCACACATCTCATTAAATAAAAATCTAAAGTGGTGAGGTCCGGGTACCTAGCAGGCCGGCACGTAATACACGACCACTGTTGCCTATAATCTTTTAAGCAATTTTTTTTTAATTTTCGTACTTTGCTGGAGTTATGCACCTGGCAACCCTGTTGTTGAAACCACAAGGTTTTTCTTGTACTTTAACGCTGGTCGATTTCCGCGACTATGGCCAATCACCGACGATAGGGAGCATTTTCACCACACTGTCCTGGAAATGTTGCCGGACACCTGCCTTTCTGTAAGGAGGGTATGGATCTACCTCCGATACCACACACCTGACCATTTGGAACAATTTCTCAAATGACAGTAATTCTTTGGTTTTGTTACATCACAAACAAAGGGACCTATTAGACGATTTGCTAAAAATAATGGAGAATATTTAGATGATACGTTTTAATATAAATAAATAAATTTTGATGATAATAAATTAAAAGCATTTCTGAAAAATGTTATTATTTAAACCAAAATAGATTATTTCTTACCCAATCATTGCGAACCACACATTAAAACCAATTCGTACTTTCAATCTGTGTGGTTCGCGGATTTTCAATTGCCCAGTAATGGTGATTCTTTTTATTAAAAACTCTACAGTTAGTGAAATGTGTCTGATCTGCCCATATGACTTTATCGTAAAAAACGGGATATTCTCGACATTTGAGAACATAACAGTTACCTACAAAAAGAATATTCTTATCAAATCACCCTCTTGAAGCCCTTTTACTTGTAGAAGTCGAATTTTCATCAAAATATTCCGAGATAGGTCATATGGGTATTGCCATCCTCGTTATCTTTCACATAATTTTGTTTAAAACTAACTCAAGTAAGTTTCTAATCAGCTTAATGGAAATAAGTTCTGCAGTTTGGGATTCAGTTTAAATTAATAACCGATAGCCCTAATTGCATTTCTTTCATTTTTGATATAACAGATTAAAATATCACATTTTTCTTCGTTATAAAAATTTAACACCAAAGCAAACGTTAATAAATTGCCAAATTATGCATTTAAAAACACCACCAACGACATAAACCTCGTATATATTAAATAGTTTAATTTTTTCAATTCTCAAAGCCTACTTGAGAAAAATAGTATAACTATATTAATGAATTCTAATGGCTGTTTGGGTTTATTTTAAATGTTAGGGTTTCTTTTAAATGTCTATGAGATTTTCACCAAAAGTGAAGTGAATGATTGTTATTTACTAAAAATAATTGTATGCAAAGGTAAGTGTTATTTAATATTTGGATCTTGCCAAATGGTTGAATTTTTATGAGAAATGTTTTTTTTTTTTAGTTATACCTACCTATTTAGGTTATAATTACTTTGTTCTAAAAGTGTTTGGTATCAGGTTACAGAAAAATTAAGTAGTTTTCGAGGAATGAAAAATCTAATTTTGAAGCTCTAAGAAAAAAAAAACTTGATGATGGTTCTAGGAAACCGAAACGTTGTAATTAGAATCTGATTAAATAGCGTTTTTTACGAGAAAAAAAAAATTGAGTGAAAATGGATTTTTCGATCCGAAAAATATTGCGAAATAAAATGGTTACATAGTACGTCTAATGAAAGAAAATTTGTTTTTTTTTTCAAAATATTTACCAAATCAAAACAGCTATATAACTGGCAAGCGGTAATAAACTATGTAGGTAGGTATCAACATAATTTCCTAAAACTTTCCCCGATATAACAAATACTGTCATCAGCAATTTCAGACACATTGTAAACCTGCGTAATCTTATTATGAAATTGTGAAAGCATTATTTATAATTAATAAATAATTATTAGAGTTGCAAAATGTATTTATAATAGGTACGCATATTATACTTTCCTATTACCTATACCTACCTAAGTATTTAAATTTGTGTTTAAGCTATAGGCTGTAGACTTAATTTTTATGCTTATAGTTGATTGTGATAAGTTAGCGGTTTTTCGTGGTCATTTTGACTACAAGAAAAATACATTATTATTAATTTATGTGTTGAGATTGTGGATTGTGCTATAAAAACTTTAGTGATTAGAATTGAAAATTTCAGTCAAAATTGGCTTGTCTACCTACTTGATTTTTATTCCTATAGTTGATGGTGATAGGTAGCGGTTTTTGTGGTCAATTTCGCTACAAGAAAAATACATTATTATCAATTTATGTGTTCAGCTTGTCCTATAAAAACTTTAGTAATTGTAATTGAAATTTTTAGTCAAAATTGGGTTGTTTCACATGGGAATTGAACCCAGGACTTTTGTTGAACCGTTAGAACTTTTGTTAAACCTTTGCATAGCCACGTGCGCCAGGAGCGTTTCTCTATTTATGTATTGTATTAATTGTTATTTTCTAAATATTTGTTGAATTTCTCTGGATCTTCAAGCACCATATCTAGTTATTTTAACAGACATGTTCACTCTGCCATTTATTATTTTAGAGATGTTTACTAATAATTAAATAAATTTATTTTTTACTTATATTATTTTTAGAATAAATGGACTATTCATTTTTTCATTCCGTGACAAACTTTACCGAACGAACTAGACATTATAGTAGGTACCTTATTCATTTCAAGTTTTGTTGGGAAGCGACGGAAGCAGCGTCACTATTTATTTCACTGTGCACTTCCAAGTAAATTTGACTCTTAAATACTTTCTGTTGAATTTTTATTGCTACACACCAACTAAAACGTTTCTCTATAAGTAATATTGCCAAATGTGGCAATGAATTTTTTATTTATCTGTACAAATACAGGCAGGGTACCAATCAAAGGGCAGATCCAAAAATTTTTTGCTAGTCTAATAAATTAAGGATGGTTACTATTTAGATTAAGAATTATAAGAGATAAATCTGAATAAAATTAGGTAAATAGGTACTTGTTTTGAGTTTGCTGTATGTGTTTAATTGAAATGATTATTTATTCTGTTTTACGCCAGCCTTAGTTAAGAGCTACTTTACAATTTCGTTATACCTAATATAATCCAAGGATTTGTGTAAACACGCAAATTATGAAGCTGTAGGTGTATAAGTATTAATGTTACAATTTGCTTAAATTAAATAGATAGAGAAATTATTTAGCTGTATTCTTCCTTAAATTATGAGAATGGTATGACATTTTTGATATTGACAATTGTTTTTTTTTAGTAGAGCAAACGAAATTTATATAAGTTGCAACCAAAAACTTATTACAGCGGACGTTGTAATTACAATTTTTATTATTTTGGCAACAATATCATAATAATAATTTAATTCCTCCTAAATATTATGCGCGTAACAACCTGAGATCACAGGTTGAGCTTTGGAAAGAAAAGCCGACACAACTGTCTAGAAATTGCTGAAGAAATAATAATAATAACTTTTTATCAGGATCTATTTGATTACGACAAACAAAAGTTTTTACAAACTTTTGTTTGTGGAATAAAAATTACCTACCTATAATTACCTATCTTCATTTCAAAATTAAGAGAATGTTAAGAAGTAAAATTTCACTCTTCGATAACGTTACAACTTGTTAACTCTTAATTACTGGAAATGTCCTGTATTTTTGGTAGTATTCTGTTCAGTTTCCGGAAAAAAGGACTTTTATGAATCTTGATAACCTACATACTATATCCGGTCGATGGCAAGTCGTGAGTCGATTAAATAACTGATTGAACGATTTAATGACCGAACGACTTAATGACCGAACCAGCAATCGATCGTATAAACGGATAAATGACTGATCGTTTAAACAGTCGAGTGATCGACCAAAAACAGTTGTCTGATAGACTTTGTAACTTTTGAATGAACAGACTACAAAAATCGGCCGTAATCTATTAGTTTTTTATTCTTTCATATGCCATATACAGGGTTCCCAATTTATTTGTGATTTTAATTTCCCTGACTTTCTTGATTCAAAATTTAAATTTTACATGACTATGAATAGTAGGTTTTGAGTTTTATCCAAATGACTTACAAGATCAAAGAATTAAATTACTAGCTAAATGTTAAAAAAGCCTGGACGCAGCAAGTGCGTTATGGTAGTGAATTTTCATAGAAATGATCTGGCACAAAATATTTTATTATAACTTTTTTTTCTTGTAACATAGAAATCTAAATTTTGGTGTATAGTTTACTTTTTATATCGTAAACCTACCTACCAAATTTGGTTATCATAGATTTTTTATTTTTTAAGATAATTTTTTTTTTCAAATGAAAACTCAAAATTTTCCAGGAAAACGTCGTCCGATTTTTTTGATTAACAAACCTGTCAAAGTAATTTATAAAAGGAAGGTACATAGCAAATTTTATTAAAATCGGCGTATTATTCTTTGAGATAAAAATTATTTTCGAATGAAAACTCAAAATTTTCCCGGAAAACCTCGTCCGATTTTCCTGACTAACAAACTTGTCAAAGCTATTTACAAAAGAAAGGTACATGCCAAATTTTATTAAAATCGGATAATCACTTTTTGAGATAAGAATTTTTTTCGAATGAAAACTCAAAATTTCCCGGAAAACCTCGTCCGATTTTCCTGACTAACGAACTTATCCAAGCCATTTACAAAAGAAAGGTACATGCCAAATTTTATCTAAATCGGCCCATTATTTTTTGAGTTATCGATGTGATACATATATATATATATATATATATATATATATATATATATATATATATATATATATATATATATATATATATATATATATATATAACATATAAACATATAAAAATTGAAACTGACCCCGGATATGGGTTCTAGGGGTCCTAGATCGCGCTCATTTGAAGAAATTTTTTCAAAATTCAAAAGTCGAGATTCACTAAAAATGAAAAAGATCAATAAGTTTGTGGTATTGTATCATTTTTGAAATAGTCTCAAAGAAGCAGAATAGAAACAAAATAATGCAATACAAATATTAAATTACAGTCAAATTATTTTTTTACTTTCCATAAACGTCATTCCTATATAGTGTCCTAATAGTCTATTTGTTTTATCTGTTTGCAATCTGTTTTTTTTTTCACTTGTTGTGGGTATAAAAATTGTCTACGAACGTTTTTGATAGTCACATCAGTTAACATGATTATTACCTATGTCTAAAACTACGTACATATTACTAATAAATATAAGATAATGTTTGTATAGTCTTGTATAAACTGCGACATTAAAATGTGTTTTAAGCACTTACCCTATTTTTACCAATATTATTTGTACCTTTTTACATTAATGCTGAAAAGCTACCTATATGCATATCTGTAATCCTGGAATGGTGTTTCAAAATGTGTTGTGGTAATTTTGGTTCTCCAACTGTACTTATGAGTGCTCCTGACAAGGTCGAATATTCACTTAGTTACTTATTCAAAACCATATTAGGGTCCGTTGGAATGTTTATTTATTTGGTGAATAGTTTGGATGAATTCGTTAGTCAACCCAATCGGTTACATTTTTCTCAACAAACGATATAACAGCTCATGAAATTTGGTGCACGTCTTGCTTTGATAGAGACTTTACTATGTACCAAAATGGCAGTTTTAGGTTTATGGTAAATTGAATTATCCAAATTTTTAAGGATTTAATGAAAATTCGCCACCATAATGGCCTTTCGGCGCCGGACATTTTATACCTCCTTGACTTTGCAACTATTATTATTATGGCATTTTCATTTTGAAAATTCGATTGTGCTGGTGACGGAACTTATCCAAGAGATTTAAAAAAGAACGCTACGTGCCAACTTTGATCAAAATCTGTTAAAAAGACTTTAAATTTTTAACGGGTCCCAAATACGGATTATAATGGCTCTAATTTGCGCTCACGAGATAATTTTTGGAAGTCCGAAGGTCCTGATGTGTAGGTATAATATTTTAAAATTAAAATTCGCTAATGGCAAATGCTACTCAAATCAAAATGTGGTCATAATAATGCAAGTAGATTAATTAGTTAGTCTTCAGTATAACTGGCTGATTAACATGTTTTCAACAACGCCCAATCCTAACTGCTTGACCAAATTTAGTGTCGTTCCCAGCTCTTATCTCTAGGTATTGACTTTATCCAAATTTGTACTAGCACAAGTTATTTTAAATTTATCTGTTCTGTAACAAATTATATGATTTAATAATTTAAATAATTGAATTACATACGTATATAAATTATGAATCAATTATATACCTAAGTATATTTCTAATTTGATATTATTACTTCTGTATAACTGATGTACCCTTCTTTTAAATCAGGATAGTAATTTAGAACGGAGAAATTAATTATTATCTACCGTTACCAAGAGCACTAAAATAGTTATGTACAATAAGAGTTGTGCTGTATTATAACCAGGGGCGGCTCCTCTGCCTGCCGCGGAAAAAATTATATTTTTGCTATGCCATATTTTAATAAATTTTTACTTACTTTTTTACCTTCTGCATTCAACAAACAAAATTAGTATATCGAGGATCGCAGAGAGTCGGCAGCCATTAATACAGAATACAGAATCAGAATAAGTATAGTGTTAATCGTTGCAGACGTTATATACATCCATATCCATATAAATCAGTCGGGCGGCGGTGTGTATTTTTCGGCGCTCTCAGGAAATGCGATACTTCAATGCGAAATGATCGCCTATCTTCGTCGAAAACGACCGAATAAGCAATCTGTTGTGCGCTATAAAATTACACACTTCCAGTTTGCAGTGGACTTTTGGCAGAGCGTGTGTACCTACTACCTAGTAATTTTCGTCTTCGCGTCGGATTGATTTTTAGTTAGATCATTTCGTTGTTGTTTACATGTTCCAACAAGACAATTTTTATTATTATGATGGCTACTACTTCGGGTTGCTTAATAAGTGGAGAAAATAATTGTGATACTGTGATTAATTCAGTAGATAATATTTTAAATTTAAAGGTTAACTTTTTAATGGACTTTTTAACTACTATAACCTGTAACTAACTAGAGGAAAACTTGGTAAGTAGTTAATAATTATTAAGTTTAGTAAGTAGTTTTTCTTATAATACATTTTCGGGAAAAAAATAGGCGAGCCCTTCATTTTTGTGGATTTTTATTTTAAAAAATTCACTAATAGAAAGGTATCGATGGAGAGACTTTGCAAAATTTTTTTCAAACGAGCGCGAACTAGGACCCCTAGAACCCATATCCGGGGTCAGTTTCAATTTTTATGTTTATATATATATATATATATATATATATATATATATATATATATATATATATATATATATATATATATATATATATATATATATATATATATCCAACCGATAACTCAAAAATAAGCAACTGATTTCGATGAAACTCGGCAAGTGACTTTCTTTTATTAATAGCTTGGGTAAGTTCGTTAGTCAGGAAAATCGGATAACGTTTTCCGGGAAAATTTTGAGTTTTGTTTAAAAAAAAATATTTTTCTCCGAAAATTACAAAGCTATTTTAATGAAGTTTGGCGGATATGTTTCCTTGTAAAAGACCTTACTACACACTAAAATTCAGCTTTCTACATTTTTAGAAAATTGAGTTATTCAAATTTTGAGTTTTCTTTTAAAAAAAAATTTTTTCTCCGAAAATTACAAAGATATTTCGATGAAATTTGATGGATTTGTTGCCCTGGGTAAGACCCTACTATACGCCAAAATTCAACTTTCTAAATTCGTAGAAACTTGAGTTATTCAAATTTGAAGCATTTAATAAAAATTCTACTACTACTACCATAACGCACTTGCTGCGTCCCAGGCCTTTTTTTTCTTGCGCACCCCCAATGCATTAAGGCACAAGCCGGTACTGATTATAACACAATTTTAAAGGTTGCGTCCGACATAGCTTGACAGTCCGACATCAAATCCAGTAAACTTCAAATTTTGACGTAATAAGTGTAAATTCTTTTGTCTCTTCTATCTCTCCTCTTCTAATACTTTAACCATTTCTGAATACTTAGTAGGTAGGTACTTAATTATAAATTGGCAACAGTTTATATAAAATGAAGATTGAATAACATGGATCCAGTAGAAGTGTTGGCGGAGAGGATAATATAGAGTTTGGATATTAGCTTTTTCAAGAAAATTTGGAGTGACAGTTTAAAATAATTAGGCGTTTTCATTTGGACATTATTAAATTAAAAATTATATCTTTATACATGCACAAGCTATGTCTTTAGGAATGATGTACTGTATAATTTGTGAACACAATATGTATTATTATTATTATTAACTATTATATTGCTAATGGGAAAATTAAATCGGATCCAAAAGTCTAAATAATTAAAAAAAAAGGATGACTCTGACCATGAAAAATTGGAGTGGTATCTATAACGTAAACTTTTACCATACCTACCTAGTGTTTTATGATTAGCTGTAGTACTTTTGCGAAACGGATATTACACCGAGAAATTGAGAAAAGGTTATAAGATTACTTGAACATACCCTCGAACATACCTTATGACATGAAAAGGACACAGCAAGAGAGTGTGTACCTACTTACACAGTAATTATAAGGCAAAAAAAATGTAAATTGAATCAATTAAGATTAAGCGAGTAGGAACGTTCACGTAAAGTCCATCTCTTGCAGATGAGACGTTTTTACGCAGGACTACCAAAACAAAACGCAGAACAAGTTTTGATCTACAACGTTTCAACAGTTGGATTTACAATTCATGACTTAGGCAAACGCTCAAATAGTCAGGAAGAAAGGTTATCGAACCACAGATAAAATAATAACTGATTTTTCTAATAAAAGAAAGGCTTGACTGGTCTAAATTTGCAACCGACCAGGCAATTCCCCTGACCTAAACCCAGTTGAAAATTGTACTTACTAAACACTTCCTTACTGTAAACTGACGCTTTGTAGGATAAACTATTGCATAACCAAAACCAAAATGATAAAAAAGTAGGTATTTGATGTAATGTGCCACGCTGAGGAAACTTTTGAAAAATTAAAACCTTGTCGACTTCATGCCAAAAATATTTCAGCAATTTATTTAAGCCAAATAGGCGGTATAGTTTGTATTGAAATCCTTTTGTTAATGTTTATATTATTACTTATTTCTTTAAAAACTTTAGTAGGTACTTTTAGGTGCTTAATAAAGCATTTTTTAAAATGTATCTACCACTTTACCTGTGATGATTAAAAACTAAGTGCGTAGATCCTAGATATAAATATATGAGACTTGTCGCATTTTTCGTTATTGTTGAAAAAGATGTAGAATTTAATTTGAGTCACGTTTTAAAATATAGAAATTTTTGATTAAAATGAAGAAATTGATTTCAAGTACCATCCATATTTCTAGAAATTGTAATGGTACATAATGAGGTGAGGTAATTTTGGAGATTAGAAATCAGATGACAGAACTTTAGAACAATTGACATTTAGATTAAAATTTAGTCAAAATTGCATCATTTGCAGCCACAAGTTTAGACTTATTTGTAAGATGCTTTGTACTATTTATATAACAATAAACTATAACTATTTTTATTTTGTAAATAAATAGGATACGCAATGTTTTTTCAAAATGTAAACTGGTATTAGACATTCAATATTTTTAATTACACTTAATTTATGCTGTTAATTTTTGTTGCTGACAATATCATTTAATTGAGTGTTGAGTGAATTGCAAACTGTGACACAAAAATGAGGTAGGTAGATAAGCATGTATATAGGTATCTATTACCGAAGGTGGCTAGGTAACAGGGATTTATAATTATTTATTGGTTATAGAGAAATAAGTGTTATTCAGAGAAAATAAAAAGTCTGTGGCCAATAGACATTAGCATCTGAGGTCATCCCTGGATTTACAGATGACACACATACACACACAATTAGTTACCGGTACATAGGTATTCTGTGGTATACCTACTTTTAAGTACCTACATTTAGCAGTCGTTAGGTAGATACCACCACATATTATATTGCCTAATTACTAAATTGTCTTCATTAATAAATGTTACCTACCTACTGGCGGAAACTAGGTTTAAAGTTATTGGATCTATGCAGTCTATGATACCTATTTAGTATAATACAAAATAATTAACAAAAATAAATATCTAGACACGAAACATTCACAGATCACATAACACTCTTTAAATAAAAATTCCAACACATAAAAACACATAACTTAGGAACATAACAGTCAACATGTATTTTATTGAATGAAGCTAACCGCAATGAAGAAATAAAACTGAACAATTTGCTGAGTCGCATTGCATAAACCTTTGCCTCATAAAAATTCCACCCATTGTATACCAAAACTTTCTAAACTTATTCAGTGCAATTTCTTTGAAACTATGGAATAAATAGACACGAGATTGAAAACCAAAATAATAACTACCTAACTGATATTGCATACTGATTCAGGTCTCGTAAAAATACCTTCCAAAGAAAATAAACTCCGAACATTAAAATTGATTGACAAAATAAAGATAAGGAAACATGTTCTAGTAAAAAGCCACAACACTATTTTTTCTCTCTTCAATTACCAAGCTGTTGTTTGTGCGCATATGCTAAACTGTTTCAACGAATACGCTGCCTGAACTGGCAAAATACCTCTCAAGTAGCCATACTTCATCAGCCTATATCAACTGACTCTCCTTATGTGATAAAATAATCTGCAAACCAATAGTCAGCAAGCGAATTTCAGCCCTAAGTGACAACCGCGCAAGACCGACCTCTCTAAACTAATCAAAACATCCGATCACTTACATACAAAATGGATTCTGCGAATCAGACGTTAGTTTGCTTATTAATTGCGAAAACGACCTACATATATGCAAAATTACTTGTCCCCAATTTGGCAAACTCAACATAAAAATTGTGGCGTCGTCTGGACTTGCCAGAAACATATCTCTTAGATTGTGAGTTAGCATTATTAAAACTGGGAACTTCTTCACAGTCTAATATCGCCACTATAGCATTAGGTACCGTCCACACCCGTCTGACCGGTTTGTTAGGAGAATGGACTCGTCCGCGGTGAACACGGCCCCTTTTCCGTTCATGGCTGTCTAAATCGCTCTCCCGCTGTGGAACGAACGAACGTGTGACAAGGCACTTACCTTATAGAAATCAGCACGAACCTCTCTCAAGTCTTCTCTGGAATCCAGGTAAACAAAACACTCTTTCACTGATTTGTCACTAACCCGCCCGTTATCTTTTAAGTTTTTCGATTTAGAATTCTTCACCGATAACACTGATAAGATTGTTTTTTAACTTAATAAAGAACATAGAGAAACGTATAAACCGAACGAACTATGTGTCGATGTGGAGGGTTCCTTCCTTCCTTGCCAGATATCGGTAGAGCGTTTTGATTGGAGCAGTGGACCCACCAGTGGCGACGAGTAAGAGATGTCTAGCGGGGCGGAGCTTTGAGGGTGGTGGGGGACAAGGGAGCGACGATGAGGTGGAGAAAGGGCAGTGGCGCACCTGAGGACTTGATCTTCACATGTCCCGGATGTATGGCCACACTACTTATATTTTGTAGATGATGATGGGTTGGTGTATCGTGCTGATTGATATGTAAAATGGCGAGTTCCTGGTGTTTGATGAATGTGGTTTAAAGGAGGGGTAAAGATAAGATGAGGGCTATACCCAATTTTTACACCGTTTTATTTTTAAATAGATATAAAGAAACTCCATTTTAAACTTGCTCTCATAACAGGTATAAACTTTAGAAAATCTTCTCCTATGGCTACTATGTGAAAATATAAAGCATTTAATGATATACCTACTTATTTTGCAATTTTACTTACCTACCTTATACACCTTGGTGTATGTATATCTTACCTATACATATCCAGTGTCGTGCAAGTAACTATGAGTGTATTGGCTGGCTACGTTGATTTATACGAGTAGGTTGTGAAAAAAAAAAAATCTCAGGAACGATAGATACCTAGGTTACGTTCAATATTACCTATCTACTTAAATAGGTAGGTATTGAAACAAAAAGCAGAATCATCCCAAAAACCACAAAATAATAACAGAGTTATGCGCTAGATACATATTTCGACAACCAAGCTGTCTTCATCAGTACCTGTTGCTAAACTAAAATATTTATTATTTTGTGGTTTTTGGGATGATTCTGCTTTTTGTTTCAGTTTTTAACCACAGTATCCAAATCTTCGTCTTTTATCTTGTATATATCTAGGTATTGTTATTGTAGGTACATAAAATATGCCTTATAATCTTTTATAGTGTGGTCGTGAGACTGACAACTGTGTTTACATTTTATCTACACAGTGTTTTCCTACCTGATTTAGTTAAAAAGATGAACCACTAAGGGCCATGAAAAAATTACTTTCTTTTATTAGCCTCTAATTACCTATTACAGCCGTATAGTAAGTTCATATGTTTTTGATAAATAGCTATACATAGGTACAGCCTCTATCATCAGAACCAGGATTTTTGCACCTGTCGATCATTTCGCTAACGAAAATTATTTTTATTCTCTGATGAAGCTTACATTGTTAGCGAAACAATGGTTTAGATGTTTATTAAAATAGTTTATGAAAGGCGAAATCTAAGTGGATATGTATTTCTAATACACCATGAACTTGTTTGTTGTGCCACAAGATGGATACTTGCACTTCTGGATAGTTGGAGATTATATATCTTCGGAAATATATTGAGTTGGGCGGCACTAAAAAATTTAGATGCTCTAGGAAAGAATAGGGATTCGTAACGAACTATTCGACAAGTGGCAGTTTGACACTATAAACGTCCCCTTTTGACTAAAACGGGTTTTCCGAATGAAGGCCGCCAGCGGAAGTACTGGTGAAGCAATTTCTAAGGAGTAATGTCAGTGTCCATGATAATATCGATAGAAAAGGCAGAAATCTCCAATCTGTCTCTTGTACTCTATCTAGAGAATTTAGATTGACTGTGAAACATACATCTCATATTAAGGGAACAGCACCTTTCTGGACGGAATTCAAGATCGAGAGTGTTCTCGTTGAGCCAATACCCCTAACATGAGATCAATGTGGACGTATCTATATCTACCCATATAGGTACAGCCTAAAAAGCTGCTGTTATGAAGACACATTTTCAACCCGAAACGGAAACCTGGGCTTCGTTGCTGCAATATTGGAAACATATAAATGCCAAAAATCCTCTGCAATCTTATACTCGCTTTAGGCGGTATTTTTCCAGACATCTGAACGTTGGAGCCTTGTATAGGTCACTGTTCCTAGATAAGATGCAAAACTGTGTTTTTGAGGCATTAAACATAACTAGATTGGCACAGCTCAAGCTACTAGACAGGTCATCATTTAGAGAGTTGGTTATTTCAATTCTTATTGGTGAGGTGTTAGAAGCAGATATCAGGCGAGTAGTGCGAAGAGTGCTGTCATTAGCGAAGCTGTGAATTGGATTTTTGGTTGTTAGTTAACAGAAGGTCATTTATATGCAAACAAAAAGAGTGAACGCAAAGCAGAGCTCTGTATAATACTCACATGAATTTATCATGAAAAACACTCTCGACAGCCACATACAAAGAGCGCTCTTAAAAAAACCAGATATGCGTAAAGCATGATTTGGAAATTCATCCATATGGTGGAGGTTTATTGTTGAGTGTCGCATGCGAGAACCGATCGAATATCCAAGGAAATTGCATGATCATCTTCAAATTTTTTGAGAGCAGCAGTCCAAAGTCTAACGCGGGCAAGTATCGTCAAGATCCATTTCACCAATTCGGACCATTGGACTTTTTAGAGACGGGCTACACTCGGGTTTGTTTCCATGAAAATGGAAATATCCCATCTATATTCCCATCATTATAGGAACATGTTAGAGTTCCGCCCGTCCTTAAATAGTCCGATTCCGTCAATTATCTTAAAATTTGTATTCTACCAGTTTTGTAAAAAGTTATGGAAAAATATCAATATATACCTCTAAAAATCAAACAGCTTAAGTAATCGTCAATACAGCTTTCGTCGAAACCGATTCATTGGCGATATTCTCAGGTACGCCACTCATCTTTGGAGTGCTTGCCCGCATTTGATTGTCTAAGCACGGACTAAAATCCGAAGATAGATGGAAATAACCCATCTTATACAACATCGAAAAGAGGCGGCATAAAATATAGTTTAGGAGCGCACATTTTAAGAACTGTTTCTGGAATTCAAGTTCTGATTCCTTTTGAAGTCTAGTGTTTCCAATATGCGCTTAACATTATGGTATTTTGAGGAGATATCTCTAATTTTTGAGTGCACAGAATGGTGGTGGGGGGCTTTCCCTGGGCATTGAGCGTGAAAATATAAACAAATACACCAACAAATAAATCATATTTATCTTTCTACAATCATATTTGAAGCCAGAAGAGGAAAGGAGCTCGTGGTGAAGTTTCGACTAATTTTTTTTTGCCACAAATGTTAAAAGTACTCTTATGATGAATTTATTAGTGTCCCCGTTAAGATTCCAAAATTCAAATTTGTTTTTAGCTTCAAATATAAATTCAGCACGCTAATAATGCATTTTTGTTTATCGTAAGCGTTTCATTGATAAGAACTTTCAAATCTGGAATTCTTTTACTTCTGATTTCATCCAGAAGTGAACTATCAGTCTATAGGAGGTTAATCTGTTATGCAAAATTTCTCTCATTTATCAATGAAAAAACGTTAATATCAGTATTTTAGCAGCGGTTTTAGCTTCCCGTAAAAAATATTCATGTATTTTCCCTACTTCTTCACTTGGAGAAGACAGCTGTCGGTTTTGTAATAATTTCAGATTTATTTGGCGTCTGATTCAGTCATTTGTTTTATCACAGTCTAAATGCGATGGCGCCTTGTTGTCGTAACTATGACTGTTTGCCTCCAGCATTTCTTTTTATTTAGTTCTAGCTTCCTCACTTCATACTTTGGTTCAGGTTTTGCGAAAACTTTTCTCTTCGCCCGGCGCTTACAGTTTTCTAGATACTAGGTATAATAATGTCCGTTAAAAATTTATTTCAAAGATTTATTATGTCTCAGAATATGCCGAATGGATTTAGTGATTTTCTTTACTTTCAGTAAGCATCAGTTCAATGTCTTTCACAAAGCATCTTTATATATTCTCGCCTTTTCTAGCACGCTTGTATTCGTTTTTCTATAAGTGGACCTAGTATTTGTGATGATTCTCCATGTCCACATTTCCGAAGCTTCTATTTTCTTCTTGTCCTGCTTATCCAAACTGCAGCTTTTCGCCCCATACATTACATCACTATACATATGGCTTGTTATTTCCTCAGAATGTCCCGATTAAAATGGTTATTGATGGAGAAGAGTATTTTGTCCTTATAGAACGCTTGTTTTGCCATTGCGATCGTTCTCTTCAGTTGTTTTCTATACATTAACCATCATCTGTAATAATATTCACAATGCACGTGAATATTTCTATCTATTTGCTCAAGTTGTTCACGGTTTATGTCTCTTATTGGAAGCTTACTCTTACTTCACTCCATTACTTGTGTTTTGTTCATATTGATTTTTAGTTTGTTTTCCCATTGCATCCTTTATTGTTCCTTTTAAGTGAACTTTCGTAGAAAAAATCACTAATGTGGAGATCCCGACTTTTGACATTGAAAAAAATTTCCTCAAATAAGCGCGAAGTAGGACGTTATCCGTGAACAAAGTTTCTTCAAATAAGCTCGAACTTGGACGTTATCCAGGAAAATCGAACCAGATTTTTGGGAAATATTTTGAGTTTTCTTTCGGATTTTTTAAATCTCCGTAAATAGCAAAGCTCTGGCAACTACATTTGGTATGTAGGTTCACCTTATAAAAGATAAATGATTTACCAAAAATTTGATATCTATCTCGCAATAAAAAAAGTAATAAGCACCTAATAAAAAAATGTTCGGTACCAGGTCATTTATATGAAAATTCACCACCATAACGCACTTGCTGCGTCCATTATTTTCTCATATCATCGCTATGTACCTTATGTATCGGAACCGCTGTTGATTTATTTTGGCTATTGTCTATGCCACCAACCTGTTTACTAGATCCTATATGAATAAATTACATGAATATGGTGATAATGGGCCTGCTTGCTGTATATGTACACTTTTTCTTATCTTAGCTTCAGTTTCATACTACCTATTGTCTTGCTTCGATTATTGCACATAATTTGTAAATGATCGGTGTAACTCTCCAACATTATACAAAAAATATTTTTGAATATATATCCTAATGCTTTCTCGTTGCCTCCAAAGACGACAACTTTTATCACCTTTCGGCTTTGGAAGATATACGTATCTCGGTTCCTTTCAAACCACCGTTTAGCACATCTTGTTTATTTTATGGGAAGGATCTAAAACCGGACCAACCTCTATCCAGGTAATATTTATTTTTGTTTTTTATTCCAATTGGCAATAAGCATAGTCTTCGCTACATACACATACGAGTTCTGTGCAGGTTGTATTTATACGTGTTCAGATGTTTGGAATAATATTTCGCGAACAAGACATCTAAATTGTTAAACATAACAAGTTGTTTGGGCTCGTCTATATAAGGGAGTAGATACCTTATTTAAGTCAATAAACTAGGTGCTTTAAGAATAATTTTTAATCATACAAAAATAGAGTTAAGTAAATATATCTTGATAACATCCCATTTAGAAACATAGGCCATATATTCCTTTCACATGCTTTCCTAGCATAAAGAACTGGTCATACCTAAATCTTTGATTACGCCTAATACATATGTAAGCTAAATATATGTATATAATTTATATTTATCTTTAACCTGTGTATGAAATGGTGACTTAGTGTCCCGAGTTTAAGACTAAGTATCCTATGTACTTATTTCAGAACTTACTTTTACCATTGCAAACTGCTGTAAATAACATCAACCAGGTATGTTGCATTATGCCTGAATATAATAAATCCAGATATGCACGCCTCACACTCTTCTTTAGATGAAGTACCAATCCTTGACCTCGTGTACCATGCGATGTGCAGCCGGTTAAAGATGACTCTTACAAAAATGATCAGCTTTGCAAAATTTTCGATTGGTGATGTGAGTTACTTGCTACACTTGCTTCACAACTGTAAAATGGGGTCATCATGATCACCGTCTAAAGGCCATGTCGCCATGTCGTCGCAACCACGATCCCTTATCTCCAGCAGCTGCCTTCATTCAATTGTAGTTTCTGACATCCGTAATTCTTCACAACTGTAAAATTAGGTCATCATCACAGTCTAAATGCCATGTCGCTCTGTCGTGACAACAGCGATTATTTTTCTGCAACAGATTTTCTCATTTGATTGTAGCTTCTAACATCGGTAATTCTTTACAACCGTAAAATGGGGTGATCACCGTCACAGTCTAAATACCATGTCGCCCTGTCGTCGCAACCACGATTCTTTGTCTCCAGAAGCTTTCTTCACTTAATTGTAGCTTCTGACATCTGTAATTCTTTACAAGCGTAAAATGGGGCCATCGTCACAGTCTAAAGGCCAATATCGCCCTGTCGCCTCGACGACCAGGATTCTAGGTTTCCAGCAGCTTTCTTCATTTAATTGTAGATTTTGCGTTTCAATATTTGTGCCATATTTACCCCTTATCTACCCCTTCCCCCATTTTAAAAATATGTGTCCTTCAAATAATATTTTCAACAAGGTATTACATCTCAGGATATGTTCACCAAACATTGCTTTTTTGTTAGTAAGCGGGGTTCTTCTTTCACCTATTTTAGCACGATTTTATTTGTCTTTTTATCAGTGTACCGTGGCTCTGCAATTTTTCTCCATGTCCAAATTTGAAAAGTTTATATTATTTTCGTGTCCTGCTTATTGAAAGTCCAGCTTTCCGCCTACATACTACCTCACTCCATACGTACAAGTTAAACCTCTTTCGCAGTTAAAATGTTTATTATTGAGAAGAGTACCTTGTCTATTGAATGCTTGCTTTGTGATCGAGATTCGCCTGCTCTGTTCTTTGCTACATTTACTGATGATAATCCTAAGGTACGTAAATTTAACCACTTGTTCAAGTTGTTCGCCATTTAACACTACTTTCGTTTTCACAGTCCTATCCTTACTTATCTGCATTATAGTTTTGTTTTTGCCATATTGATCTTTAGTTTGATTCTTTTCATACAGCATACTCAGCATCCTTTTAATTTCTTTTTCGTTGCTCCAATCAGCGTCATGTCATTTGCATACCTTATGTAGGTAATGGGATGGCGGTCCATTTATTTTAATCGCTGCTGCCTTTTTCGTCAGCCTATTTATTGTATCTTCTATGAATAAAATGAACAAGTATGGCAATAATGGACATATTTGCCCACATTTCCTTATTTCACCTTGAATTTCATATCCGGTGATACTAAAGCTGAGAAGCCATCCAGTTTTAAGTAAATTGACTGTTGCTAGATAAAGTTTACTATATTTGCACTGTGATACTATTTTTATATTGTGGAAATTCGTTTTTACGTTGTGGATATTTGTTGTTGCCAGATTATTGACATTATTGGTTCGTCGCTGGTAACATACGGTTAGTTTAAAGTCTAACCATTGGTTATTTTTTTTTTTTGTAAAGTGCATGCTTTTTGCACTTCCTTTGGTTTTGTTCAACGCTTTTTTGCCGGGTCAGGTCAGGTCAGGTTAGGTTAAGTCAAGTCAGGTCTGGTCGAGTTAGGTCAGGTCGTTCAGTCTTGCTTGGTAAAGTGTTTCATGCATAAACGACAAGAAAAATGTCGTTCCTTCAACCCATAAACAAGCTGGAGGACTTGGAGCAAATAGGCGTGCTGGACGGAAAAAAACATTATTAAGAGAAAGTGTTGATGCAAAATGCAAAAAAGGCTGCTCATGGAAGTCCAACTAAGCTGTTTTTGTCGATGTTCTTTTTTTGTCTGTATTTCCTTTCCGCCGAGCACCCCTATTCACTCCGGGTCCCATAAGTTTGGGGGGGGGGGGTATTTCCACAACATTTTTCTTGTTGCTTATGCATACAGGGGTGGTTTTAAGCATGTTTCTGAATTTTATTTTCAAAAATCAAGTTACGCACTCAGCTTCAGAATTACCTCATATCCCTTAATATATTACATATTATGGTAGTTTGATTATAATGCGCCTATCCCCCTAATCCAACCGAGTTCTCTTTATTATATGAAATAATATTTTCCAACCCACATTATCTAATCCTTTTTTAAGTCTACAAAATTAATGAACGCATCTATATTTTTGTCAAGCCGCTTTCTCTTATTGTTTTAAGCAAAATCCCTATCTTACTTCAAACAATTGATGGAATTAATTGATAAAAATTTCTGGAATTTTAGAGATTGTGGCCACACAACTAATGATGTGTTACAAAAAGAAAATACAATCTCAAAGGATTACCAGATTAACTCCAATATAGGTATTTGCGTTCAATAAAACATCTTACATTTTATAGAACCCAAGTAGGTGTTAATTTAGTTTTTTCCAAGTACAATAAAGCTACTTACGCCAAAATAGTTACTTTTTCTGTTGTCACAGTTTCTTCGAGATAAAATTGACATACCTTTTCGATTAATTAACAAAAATGGAGAATTCGGCTTTCCAAAAATTGACACAAAATCCGACAAGCACGTAGGTACCTACTGTACCCAAATCGTCTCTGCTTAATCTGTAGAGATGTAAAGAATGTTTGTGTGATTTGTAATATTTATGTTCTTATTTTTAAAACGGCGTACTCATTATGAGAGTTGATGATTTCCCACTTGTAGGTACCTGGTATTGATTAATTAGAATAATACACATATAGGGAAGACCTTCAACTCGTAGTGAGGCAAGAACCACATAATTAGAGAACTTTTCTAAGCAAGTTGTTTCTCTGTGATTTGCCAATTGTCTTTTAAAGTGAATTGGTTGCAATTTAAACAATATGTTGAGATGTATGTGTCTCAATCGATGACTCGGGTCCATCTGCTTAGTGTCGTAACCGCAACAATGCGATTGACTTATTAACCTACAATTTATAGAAACGCAATTCACAACACAGTTCTATACCTACTACGTTAGCAACGACTACAAATTGGCAAAGTCGTATCTACAAGGTGAAAAATGGTGTTTAACGTGTCAAAGTGTGCTTATTAGTGCTCATCACAAGATTTTTAAGCTTCGCGACTTTTGGATAAAGGCCTCCAAAAAATTGGGGCGGTTTGATCACAATTTAGTTTTCTCTAATTTTAGGGATGGCGCGATTAAGATGTCGACACGAAACACAGGTACCTACTATATACAGGTGTTTACAAAATGGCGCACATAAAATGCATCACGATAAACGGCAGCCCTAGTGCAAATAGAAATGGGAAACACAAATGTAAATTCACCTTTTATGGAAACACGCATAAGGTCAAATATGCAAACAAAATACAATTTCTGTAGACATAAAAATTTCGAGACGCAGTAAATGCCTTATGGTAGCGCATTTTCCTTAAATGTTTCAAATTTGAATAATTCTATTTGCTATAAGCCTAGGAAGTTGAATTTTGGTACTTAGTAATGCCTTTACCAGTGAAACATATCTACCAAACTTAAAATAACTTTGTTATTTTTTAAGATACAATTTTTTCTTTCAGAAAAATCAATTTTTTTTCCAGAATAACTGGTTTGACCGGGCTGGCTAGCGAACTCGTCTGCTGTCTTAATAAAATGAAATGAAGATGTTGGCCAAGTTTCGTTCAAATCAGTTTCGTATTTTTTGAGTTATCGCTCGGATACATACATACATACCTACATGCATATATATATATATATATATATATATATATATATATATATATATATATATATATATATATATATATATATATATATATATATATATATATATATATATATATAAACGGACCTCGATTTCGGGCTCTAGGGGCCCAAATCCGCGATAATTTTTGAAAAATCTCATCATCGATTTTTTAATAAAAATTCGCTATAATATGGTAATTTACGTACAGGATCATTCACATGATATGTTATCCCTGTGAACTGTTTAGCGGTTTAGAAAATGTATTACCTAAATAAAAAAGCCTGAATATTTGGTGTTTCGTACACGTTTTAGTAAAATAACTATGCATCACGTTTTCGATATCCTACAAAAAAACCTAAGATTAATTTAGGTACAATTATTTTGAATAAAAATGGCGCCTGACCACCATTATGGATTTATCTATGAAAGAAGTGGTTCTCAAAGTTTGACACATTTCCAGGTATACGTATTAAAAAATATGACTGCAAGACATATTTTTATTGATTACCTAATGATTGATTGAATTCAAAACTAAACCAATTATTTCACGTAAAAAAGGGCTCTCTAATTCAATAGATGCTAAAAATGTGCTCTTTGCACTTTCAGACAGTAATACAGTCTTATTAGAAATGCACATTACGTAACGTGTAAACGACAATATTGTCTCAAACTCTCCAATTTTTTTGACACAGTTGTTGGATAGATAGAGGTGGTGTCTTCTATTCAGCCTGCCAGATGTAGCATGAAGGAACAAAATAATTGGTGGTGTATAGGTGACCTGGCTGGCCATTTGAAATGATCATGATAGCCAATCCAACAATAATTATTAGGGTAGTATGTGATGGCAAAATGTTTGATATAATGTTCAAATTTAAAGATATTTGCGAGCCACAGATGGATCTTATTATACATTGGTAAGGAAATTACGTCAAGATCAAATAACCTTATCGAAATATAAATACTAGGTACCTATCGTAGCAGATACCATTTTTTTCATAAATGCTTGGTGTTTAATTTAATC
Organism: Tillus elongatus; assembly: GCA_964006375.1. NCBI lineage: Eukaryota > Metazoa > Arthropoda > Insecta > Coleoptera > Cleridae > Tillus > Tillus elongatus. The sequence continues at coordinate 75,112,442 of OZ023265.1, read as the reverse complement.
TCCTATTAATTTAATCTCCTGTGGCTTAACTCGAATGGCATATGGTATAGTTGTGATTTTGCTGTGCTAATAGACTGCGTTAGCGAGACCTGTAGGTATGTATGATCACAGTTTCATTTTTGTTTTTGAATAGGTTTCCTCTTCCGGGCTCGCAAATACTTTTCACCAGCTGATCTCTATACCTTATATACTTCACAAATAAGGCCAAACCTCGAATACTGCTTCCACATCTGGGGTGCCGCTGCCGCTTCAACACTCGCTATCCTGGACTCCATTCAGAAGAGAACTATGCGTCTCATCGGTGACCCTACCCTCACTCAAAGGCTACCATCCCTTGCCTACCGACATGCCGTTGGTGACCTCTTTCTCATTTATAGATATCTGCAAGGGCACTTCTCAGAGGAGCTTTCTTCCATAGTTCCTCCACCTGCTGCCGCCAACAGATCTACCAGGGGAACAGAACGAATGCACCCTTTTACTGTTCAGGTCACCAGACATAGAACATCTTGTTATGCCCGCTCTTTTGTCCCGAGGACTTCCAAGTTGTGGAATTCCTTGCCGGCACATGTTTTTCCTTCTTCTCCGAACCTCCAAACCTTCAAGTCCAGAATTCGCAAATTGCCTTTTTCCTCCTTGTCGACACCCACGGTACGATAGTATTTAGGCTGTGAGTCCTCCTGGTGTGTTGTTGAAATTAATATATATATATATATATATATATATATATATATATATATATATATATATATATATTCGATGGTTACAACATACGTCATTCCGGTATTACTAGTTTGTTTACACGAACGCGTGTTTTAAGTGGTCGAAAATGAAGAAAACTGGAAATCGAGATGTGATTCAATTCGTCTTTTTAAAAGCAAACCATCGAGAATACTGCTCTTTTATTGGGTGGATTATGTCATCTGCATAAAGCCGATGGGCTTTAAGTCAACAAGTTCCCGTGCGAACAAACGAGTATCAAAGGCCAGCCGCGTCCTGGAGGCACTAAAATAGCTTTCACGCCAGACATCATCGATAAAGTGCATACTTTTTTTGGCCGATAGACGAATAAAAGTGTGGGCAGTAAACAGATGCCGTGGGCAATTTCACAACACAATTGCATTTCAGGTTGCAGCAAGAGCGAATTGGCATGTAGAGGTCAGTTGACCCTTTGGAAGCAGTAAACTGTCTAACTGGTATTTTAAGACGTTTCGTCAAAATATGTTACCTGGGTTTATTACCTACTATACACCAGAGTTGAAACAGCAATTGAAAAAGTGGAGATGAACTGGCCCCGAAAAAATCAAAGAGCGTACCTACTGTGAGCTGGAAAAACGATAGTCTGAGTGTCTTGGAACGCAAATGAAACCCTCTTAATGGAGGTCACTTTTGACAAAATTACAGGAAAAATAATCTGTAGACACAAAAAGTGCTCTTTTATCACTAAAACGCACCAAATTATATAGGCCCTGTTACCCAAGAAAAATTTGCTTAAATAATGTTTAAACTGATTCCGCATCCATCAGACTTACCTAATTTGACCTCTGAGGACTCTAATTTGTTCCCCAATCTGAAAAGTTTTCTTATTGGCAAGAAATTGAGTTTCAAAGAAGGTATCATTGAGAGTGTAAATGCGTATTTGAGGTCATGATGAAACCCATTTCTGTAAAGGAATAAAGGAAGATTCAATAACTTCGATGGAAGTTATGAAGAGCACTCTAAAGGGAGGGTAGATTATTTTGAAAAATAAAGTTCCTACTTTGTTTGGCAAAAATATTCATTTTTATTGTCAAACCAACTTACTCGTCAAACTAACCTCGTAAGATATCGTTACCAACAATAATTATGTAATAACGGTGCGAATTAGTTTTAAATTTTGAACTATACCTACGTATAAAATTATTTAAGGGCTTGGTGAAATGTACGCCAGTTCTTGTACCCAGTGTGTGTCTGCTTCAAGTAAAAACAATTTGTTCCTCGGTTTTACAAAGAGAGAGTTATCTCTATTTGTGGCTTCGATGTTTGTAAGAACACTTATTCAGAAGTATGTCACTCACACAGGTTTGAGAAATTTGGTCTGCATATAGTACGTGTTTACCTATGAAGAAAAATTTATTGACTTGAAATTTTTGACATTTCCTACCTACTGTCTCTACAAGCCATATTTAGTGCAGAATTTGCCAGAACATTATTTTTTTGTTCGTATAATTGCAAAAATTATGATTAACAAAGTCAAAACTAAACCAACATGATTTTGGGTAGGTACTAACTTTTGACTTTCAGCTAATCCATGCATGTACCTGAAAATTTAGAGGATATCATGCACTAGGCATCTAGAAAATGATATTGTTTTGTGAAATATTAAATGGAAACATTGATTATATCGTATGCTGGAATTAGGTTAGGTTAGGTTAAATTGTGAGTGGGCCAGAACAGTCCCTTCACTGCGACCTTAAGGTCTATTGTGACTCAGGCCTAATTGTCTTATATTTCACCTGGCAATCCTCCTAGAACAAATGCTAGAATTACATCAAAAGTCAATTTTACAAAGAATGAAAGATATTGAAACTAATTCAATAAATTGCTTTCCAATTTGGTTTCAGCATTTCTTACTTTCGTCAATTATTTGATAATTTAAAAATATACATTTTCTAAGGAATGGATTGGACACAGAGTTGAGACTGAATAACCTCTTTGGCTAACTGCATGATCTTAATGAACGTTTTTAAAATGATTTTACAAACGCTTAGTTTTCTGTCATAGGCCTAAAACATTAGATGACTCAGTCTCATTTTAGAACTGTGATAGCAAATATCCATGCAAAGCATGGTATGTCATTAGATATGAGATAGTCAGATTAGTTTATTTGCATTTAGTGCTTAAGCCTCTATACAAATTGTCTTTATGTTATCTGCTTTTATATATATATATATATATATATATATATATATATATATATATATATATATATATATATATATATATATATATATATATATATATATATATATATATAAATACCCAGTAATTATATTGTTTTGCTGAACAACAATTATGGCGAAAGACGTATCATTCAAATTAATCATTTTTTCGTTTTTTTTTTCTAACCCTAGACGACGCAACGCCACTGTGTAGAGTGGTAGGGATACCTACCAATAGTTGTTTGTCGTACAGCAGATGTTTAAGTCCTTATAGTCCGCCCATAGATATGGATTCAGGCGTAACGCGAGCATGGCTGTTGGGGTATTAGCACATGCGTATTAGCGTCCTAGAACTTTCCACACAACACTAGTCGTGTTCTTTATCTTTCACACAGTCTCATTAGGTCTTTCCTCTCTTCTAGTGGCCGATTGGCGGAAGAGACACAAAACAAACGACATACATCCAGCAATTACCCCACATCTATCATGTACAACCCCACCTTTATTACTACATCATTGTTAGAAACCTCTTATTTGGCATACGTGATCAGCTTTGGTCTTTAGATGCTTCATTGTATATTGTAAGCCAATCCTAGCTACGTGACAAAGACAGGATTATGGGGCGATGACGTAACTGCCACTAGAATGCTACGTGACTTGGCGCTCTTGTATATGGCACGGAAATTACGTCATTCCTACTAGGTTGATTGAATGCAGTCGATGTATCTGATGGCTGATGGCTTTATGTGTATAAATCTCAGTTTCCAAATAAATATTGATTTAATGATAAGGTTGTTTGTGTATAACTACTCTTACGAGGCTTACTGATAAAGTAAGTGGCTCTATTCCAGAAACAAAGAATTTACTTATTTAGATAAGAGGAGATAATAGCTATTTAGCTAAGCACTTATATATGTAAGCACATCAATTAGTATTCACAAGGAAGTAATGTATAAAAATTAGAATAGGTAGTTTTTAATTTTGTTTGGAATTTTCTATATAATAAGTATCTAGGTAAATTATATTTCAGAAATTACCAATCCTAAGGCTTATAATAATAGAAACAAGAAATTTGGTATGTTAAAATGTGAAGTAAGTAGCTAACTGGGTATGTTAAATTTGGAATCGATTTTAAATCAATTTTTGAATTACATTTGTATGTACCACAGCGAGACTTATTGTAGGTATAGATGTGCAAGATCTATGATAATCAAAATAATAATAATTATAATAATAACTGGCCACTTTTATATGTAGTTCTGTCAAGGTCAAGTAGTAATAATAGGTACCTACTATGGGTTTCGAAACATCTTGGCAGTGTTACCTATGTATTGTCATTTTAGAGTGTTTGTACGAATGAAGTAGCTAGGTAAGTACGTACAGTTTGGAGAACGTACGAGGGTGTATCCTTATGTTTCGCCCTTGACCTATTTATATAGATACCTACTCTACACTAGCATGACTGGTGTAATAATATAAGTTGTCTGTTGGAAATTGAGCAGAGACCATTGTAACCTACAACAGACTATGCAGCCTGTTCAAATTAACAAAGATTTGGAGGAAACTGTCGAATCTTATGATGTAATCCAATGTTGGCATCCTAAATTTAAATGTGGTATCATTTCTCCCATAGCAGTCACTATCCAAGAAAATGTTAAAAAGGTCCACGATCTTGTGCCGCACGATTGATGCATTGGAATTAGGCAGTTAGCAGGAGAAACAGGCTTGCCTTACCACATAGTATACATTATGTCTAAGTAACTTGATATGAAGAATTTCTCTGAAGATGAGTTGCACGAATATTAACGCTCTTGTCAAAAGAGGACCCGTCTTTGGTCTTTTCTTTTGTCGGCGGTTATTAGACCAGTATAGAGCAGATAAGAGTAGTCACTTTATTGGTCGTTTTGTGGGCAACCTTTGGCGAATCTTGGGTTCACCACTGTGACCCCAAGACCAAATACCATAGTATGGAGTAGATACACAGTGGCACCCCATCCTCTCAAAAGTTTAGTAGTCAGCCCAGTACATGAAAGGTGCCGCTCTATTTTTTCTGGGCTGATCAATGTGTAATTTTAGTTGATTATTTAAAAAAAGGTTCCACAATAAATGGCCAATAGCTACTACGCCAAATTTTTATTGAGCCCTGTGAACGCATATAAGGAAAACGTCGTGGAAAGTTGAGATAATGGGTACTTTTTCACCAAGTCACAAGTCAGTTATCGCAATGTCTGTCATCACCGGCGTTGGGTTCGAATTATTGGAGGATCCACCTTATTTGCCAGATCTGACCCCAATCGACCACAGACTGTCTCCAAAACACAAAATTTATTTAAGGGGAAGATGTTTTTGGCAGATAATGAATCGCAAGTGGCAATAAATGAATCCCCATGGTTTCATTAAGCCTGGGAAACATGTTTTCAGTGAACAGATGTAAAAATGTTAAAGCGTCCTTGAGAAAAGCGTATTTTTCAACATCAGCCTATTTTTATGACTATGGCCAATTATTCACGCCAGGAACCAGTTTCACCCCACAATCCTGGAAATTTTGCCGAACCCCTTCCTTTCAGTAAGGAGGGTAGGGATCTTTATGGTATACAGCACCGATGGCTTTACGACCTCGCCAAAGGACGGAGCCTGCAGACATTCAACTTGCTCAAACACAATTCCACAACCTCGACTGTTGTTAATTTACAGTATGTACCAAAAAATAATTTGACGCTTCTGCTGAGTCCAGAAGCACCCGCCCCTACCACTGGACCACCGAAACTGCGATTATTAAAGTTACGGGTTAGAGCCTCGGTGGTTCAGAGGTAAGAACGTGTGCCTCTGAACCGAAGGGTACTGGGTTCGATCCCAGGGTTTTCCTTTAACTTTTTCAGTACAAACTGTAACATTAACGTCAACCGAGGTTCTAGCATTGTATTTGAGTAAGTTGAATGTCTGCACCTTTCGCCTTTCGGAGGAGGCGTAAAACCGTCGGTCCCGTGCCCATGCGATGTGGGGCATGTTAAAGATCCCTACCCTCCTTACAGAAAGGCAGGAGTTCGGCAAAATTGAAATTGAAACTGCTCCCTGTCGTCGGTGATTGGCCATAGTCGCGGAAATAGGCCGACGTTAAAGAAACAACACACACACACATACACACACACACAAAGTTACGGGTCGTTATGTTGAAAAATTAAAATCATTAATGGACCAGAGGTGAAACATAAGGATCCGCCCTCGTATATTGAACTGTAAAAATGGACATACATATCGTGTATTTAAAAAAAATCCAAGAGGGTTTTTTTGGTCAGGGGTCTACTAAACTCATGCAGAATAGAGTACCTACTTATATAATATAACGCGCAAGCCGGTCAGAGTAGTTACAAGCGCATACCCTCGAGTCGTCGATTAGAAAGTCGCAGACTGGAGCATTCAGTTGCCAATGAAAGTTTATGAGGATAACTATATGGCGCCAATGCATATTATTAGATTCCATCTTATTTTTTACCTTTCTTATAATCAGTAGAATCGACAAAATGCAACTGTTCTTCTCTTATTTTGTTGGCAAAAAAAAACTTTGGCTATAAGCCTATATCTATATAGATATAATATTTTTATTTTCTCTATAATTTTTATTTTTTAAAACGTAGTTAGATTCTTGTGAAATTTCAGCACCATAATGGGCTTTCTGCGTTCGAACTTGCGCTATTGTCTACGGTGCCCCAGTATGTAGTGATAGGAAGGCACATTTAGCCTTAGTGATTTTTATTAGGTCAGTAAATACTTATAAGAAGAAACAAATATCACTTTGAAGTGGTCGGGTATTTTCCACCGCAAGGAAAAAATGGCTTTGACCTAACTTAGTTGTTTGTGCGTCTCTATATGTTACAAACAAAATTGGCTTAGAAATTAGTATAGGTTTCAAATTTTAAATAGGGTGTAGCTATAAAGATTTACTTCACAGGTCTTGAGTATACAAGGCTCAAAATCGTAGATAACTCATATTGTTACTCCTTCCGCATTTCGAACAAATAAAGTCATCTTCAGAGGAATTTAGAATACACAACAAGGATAAGTACAAGAGCACATGCTGTGTTGTAAAACAATAAAAATTATATGGCTTCCAAAAGAATTAAGGTTAACACAAGCTACGTGAAATTAATAAAAACACGTGTTTGAAACTACAGAATACAGATGAAAAACACCGTCAAGTTAAACGTCTAAAGGTAAGTTAAGTACCGAAGTGTAAATCTAGAATTTAAACAAAGCGAAAGAACTTAAAAATTACAGGCTGCACAGCTAAGAAGAACTTTATGGGAACAAGTTTTGTTATTAATAAATTGACTTCATCTACGAGGGGGCATTGAAAAGTACTTAGCCTGCAATAGAAAACGAATAATTTTTAAAACGAAATTTTATTTATTCAACACAATCTTCTCTAAAACTTCACATTTATCAGAACGTTCATAAAGCAATTACTTATAAATCCTTTCAAAACATTTTATCTTGGTCTTTAAACCACTTCTCAATATGACTTTGTTCTTTGTGAAAAATCGTTTATCTCTCAAATCTTCTTTTAGCTTTGGGGAATGATCTGATGGTATTAAATCCGGAGAACAGGGTGGGTGACCAATTTTTCGTGAAGTTTTTCCACAATTTTTTTCGCGTAATTTACGTAGCAACTCACTATATTATGCCACCATGACAGTTCTACCACAGCATAATAAATAACTGTTTCTTATGCTATGGTTCTACCTTGTTTCAGAAAATCTAGTACATTTATTACATCTTTCTTCCAGAAAGCTGAAGCTACAAGCTTGCTAGTCGACTTTGAAGCACGGAATTTTTTGGTTCTTGGAGAACCGGAATGCTTCTAGTTTTTCTATTGCTCTTTATCTCTGTGCCATACTTTATGGACACATGTTTCATGCACAGTGACAAGGCGAACCAAAAATTAAGAGGATATTTTTCAAAACGGTGGCACATTTCCTTCGACATTGTCAAACGAGCGCGCTTCTGATCAGTGTTCAAGCATTTCAGAATCCATTTTGCCAAAAACCAAGTCGAGAAGAACAATGTGTACCAACCTTCAAACGTAAATATAATGTGAACCAATGAGTGCAAAACAAAAGGCAAGAATGGCAAGTGAAATAAGGAGCAAGAAATAAGACACAATGAGTTTTCTTTTTCTCCAAACGATCCGATCATATTGTGTAGCTTTGATCACGACGTGTTATTTTGTTTTATGACTTATAACTTTCACTTTGATATATCCTATAACTCTTTATATAAAGCACCACAGAACAAAATACTGCAACCAGCTATACGTTGACAGGTCTGGGCTGCCCAACTTTCTTTAACTCCAAAACAACTCAGAACAAATCTGCTAAACTTCTGCAGAATGGAATTTGAAATAACAAGACAAGACAAATTTCGAGTGACAATACGATTGAAGACATTGACCACCTCTATTAAGATTTTATGATATTCGCCAGCCTCGCCGAAGTTACATTATTTAATAATATAAAAAGTTTTCTGTGATTTTAAACCTTTTATTCTCGAAACCTGTGAAGGACCTATGTCTTTCCCAGGTATCTTAATGTTCAGAAATATGAACTATAATTCGCAGTAATTTCTGACTACTTTAAAATAAAATGGAACCATAACCTAAGAAGTGAATAAAGTACTTACAAATGTCCAAATTACATTTACTTTATGTTAATCAGTTTTAGATATATTAGGAAAAATGCTAGAGGCTCGGTGGTTCAGTGGTAAGAACGTGTGCCTCTGAACCGAAGGGTACTGGGTTTGATCCCAGGATTCTCCTTTTACTTTTTCAGTACATACTCTATCATTAACATCAACCGAGGTTGTCGCATTGTATTTGACCAAGTTGAATGTCTGCACGTTCCGTCCTTCGGAGAGGGCGTAAAGCCGTCGTTCGCGTGTCCCTGCGATGTTGGACACGTCAAAGATCCCTACCCTCCTCACAGAAAGGCAGGGGTTCGGAAACATTTCCTGGATAGTGAGGTGAGACTGCTCCCTGGCGCAGGGGATTGGCCATAGTCGCGGAAATAGACCGGCGTTAAAGAAAATAAAAAGAAATGCAAAATGCGGGCTCACAACAATATATAAGACATTTTCTTTCCAATAATTATATATATATATATATATATATATATATATATATATATATATATATATATATATATATATATATATATATATATATATAGTAAGTACAAATGTAGAGACTTCTCCTCTGGTTTGACAGTTACCTTGTGTTTAGTATAAAACAGTTTCACTAAGTAAGGGCAGTAACAATTAATGAGGTGTATGTAAACTAAATGTGTAGAAACAGCGGAAAACGTTCTGAGGATAATAGAGGGCCTTATTTTAAGGTTTGTCGAGAAAAATGTTTCAGAATACCATGTATATACAGTTAAATGTATTTTATTGTATTTCTATCTATCTATTTCTGTAACTAGGGCCAATCACCGACGCCAGGAAGTTGTTTCATCTCACCGTCCTGGAAGTTTTGCCACATCCCTGCCTTTCTGTGAGCAGGATAGGGATCTTCAACGTTTAGATTATTGCAGAACATTTTTTCAGAAGATTCTGTATATATACCTACGGTTGAAGGTATTGTATTGTATTGTTTTTATTCCTTTAACTTGCATTATTTCTGCAGATATGGTCAATTACCGACGCCAATGAGCAGTTTCAACTTACCATCCTGGAAATTTTGCCGATCGCCTTCTTTCTGCTAGAAAAGGAGGGATATTAAACGTGACCGACATCGCGTAGCACACGGAAGCGACGATTTTACGCCCCCTTTGAAGGGCGGGACGTGCAGACATTCAGCTTGCTTATAATCAATGCCACAACGTCGGTTGACGTTAATCTTACAGTATGTATTGAAATGAGTTGTTACTGGGAATTGTGTCCATGGCCCTCGGCTTCTGAGGCACACTTTTAAACAAAATTTTGATGTCAGCATTAAAAACTTAAGAACATTTATTATATACCACAAGAACTGGTTTAGATTTGCACTCTGAAAGATAAAATCAATAAAGGGAGTTTAACATGGGACATCTGTGCTAGATATCTGACCCGATCTGACACCTAGACATAGGTATCATGAAAATATATCGCAGCTAAAGAATTTTCTTATATTTATTTACTATTGTAGATAAACTCTGTCTGGTAACAATTTCTTTAAACTTTTTGATCAATCTTGAAGAATAATTTTTATTATTGAAAATGTGCATCAACGACCTGATATTATTAATTGCATGTTTGAAACAGCACTGTTTTGACAGTCACAGTGCTGAAAAAATAACCACCCTTCACATCTATACAATATATGACCCACGACAAGCCATCTATAGAGCATAGTTTCGTAATAATATTTTAGTATTGTTTATTTTATGTCAATACTAAATAGGTATATGTTGTGAGTAGGTATTTACTATTTCTCCGTGTAATGAGTTTGTATAAATTCCAAAATCTGAGATCACATCTGTTGCATTTTTGTTTGTAGGTATTTTGTCGACTGTTATCGTTGAACGTAGGTACATAACTAATAAATAATTTGCGGTCCTCAATGTATTAATGTAAGCACAACCTCTCATTCTAGTCACCAAAAGGTGAATATTGTTTAAGACATCACAAAACAATGTATATTGACAGTAAAAGAAAGTCTTGAATGCATGTGACTTTATAATAGGAAAGAAGGTAGAAGAGTCTACGTAGATGATATCAATCTAGGTATATTATGATCAAAGGAGGCTATTTGCTCCTCCAATACTGTGGTGTCGCTGGTCGCGCAAGCTCGGCCGTCTCCCGGGGTTCCTATCATTGGCCTCGTGTCGCTACTGCGCTCACTTGGCATTTTAACGTTCTACGTCCTCCTCCAGGTTTCTCCCGTCAACCTCCACAGGGGAAAAGCTGGAGGGGAAGAGGATGTGTCACCACAACGGGGGGTGTTGTTATTTGTCTGTATGCTGTGACAATGTGTCGTAGAGCGCAAGAGTAAACAATGCCCTTGGTCACGGTAGGCTTGGGGTAGTGGAGAAAGGAAACGCAATCAGTTTAGGATTAAAGGAGGGAGCGATTGGGGTCGCATCGTCTCTAGAATTAACATGATTATCAGAATGTTTAGTAGAAAGTAGCTGTGAACAATTAAAAATCTTTTAAAATAATTAATTCTAATATAGTTTTAATCAATATATTAATTTTTATATCTTTTGCTTTATATCTATATAGGTACGCTGAGTCATAATTAGGTGTTAACATTTTGATATAAGTTTTTTATGGTTGAATTTTTTTAATTGCTTTATGTACTTATCCTAAAGTACCTTAGAACTTAAATTCATACTTAGGGAAATACATGGCGTTGAAGAATAATATATCTTTTTATAATTAGATAGGTACCTAGGTATAAAAGTTCAACGTTACCTACGTGTAAAAGTTTTAACTCAAACTATTTAGACCAAAACAAGTAATCAATTCAATATGCATATTTTAGTGCCAAAATGTCTATATTTAACAATACCCAGTGTGTTTGGACATATAAAAAAATTACGTTAAAAAGATGGTTTGCTTTATGTTGATTGATACAAGGTAGTTTAGGTAGTTTAGGTATTTCACGGAGAAAATATTTCAGAAAATGTTTTAACTTTTTAAAATTTCCATTTGACAAAAAAACTCAAAGACGCAGCTAGTGCGTTATGGTAGTGGATTTTCATAGAAATGATCGGCACCAAATATTTTATTATAACTTTTTCTTCTTGTAACATAGACATCTGAATTTTTGTGTATAGTTTACTTTTTATATCGTAAACCTACCCACCAAATTTGGTTATCATAGCTTTTTTATTTTTTGAGATAAAAATTTTTTTTTGAACGAAAACTCAAAATTTTTCCGGAAAACCCCGTCCGATTTTCCTGACTAACGAACTTATCCAAGCCACTTACAAAAGGAAGGTACATGTCAAATTTTATTAAAATCGGCCCATTCTTTTTTGAGTTATCGGTGTGATATATATATATATATATATATATATATATATATATATATATATATATATATATATATATATATATATATATATATATATATATATATATATATATAAACATATAAAAATTGAAACTGACACCGGATATGGGTTCTAGAGGTTTTAGTTCGCGCTCATTTGCAAAAAATTTTTCAAAATTCAAAAGTCGGGATCTCTCCATTAGTGAATTTTTTCTACGAAAATTCACTAAAATGTTCTAAAAAACAACTATAAGGCAAATATTCCCAAAATCACAACAATTACTATTAGCTAAAACGCCAATTAGGTAGGTAGTGAGGTAGTAACAATGAGAATGTTGAAAATCAAGTTGTCTTGTTTCCAGTCGTTTTAATTTTAAAACATTATCAAGGTAGGTTTCCATTTTCAGTATATTTTTCAATTTTTTAATGGAATCTAATTCCTTTTAAATAGCTAGTTTGGTACTAAGGTATATTACTTAAAAAACTTGGACTACCTACCTACATTTTTTCGCCAAATTTTGACCCACTCTCTGCACTCCAAAGAAATTAATTGAATACTTATTAAACTTTAGAGTTTATTTAACTGTTTTAAGATAGTTGGTGGACTATAACAGTTAAGACAAGGAAAGCCGCAAGAACTAAATACAATCTTTTTAAGTAAAAAAAAACATCACGCTTATAACTACTTTTTTGGTAGATGTTACAAGTGATTTATAGATCCAGCGAAACCTTTTAGTGGATTCACTAATGGGGAGATTCAGACTTTTGAATTTAGAAAAAATTTTTTGCAAATGAGCGCGAACTAGGACTCCTAGAACCCATATTCGAAGTAAGTTTAATTTTTTGTGTGTATATATATATATATATATATATATATATATATATATATATATATATATATATATATATATATATATATATATATATATATATGTATATATGTATTATATTAAATTTGGCAAGTCCCTTCCTTTTGTAAATGGCTTGGACAAGTTCGTTAGTCAGGAAAATGGGACGACGTTTTCCGGGAAAATTTTGAGTTTTCATTCGAAAAATTTTTTTATCTCAAAAAGTAAAAAAACTATGATGACCAAATTTGGTAGGTAGGTTAACGATATAAAAAGTAAACTGTACACAAAAATTTAGATTTTTATGTTACAAGGAAAAAAAGTTATAATAAAATATTTGGTGCCAGATCATTTCTATGAAAATTCACTACCATAACGCACTTGCTGCGTCCAGGCTTTTTTTATTATACAAAGTCGAATGTAAGTACCTCGTTGACTTTTGACATACTATATAATTTAAAGGGGTACCTATAAGGTAGATACAAAATATTTTGGCCAATTTTTGTGTACTCTATTTATTTGTCAACGTTTCGATATGTTACACGTATTCTTCAGGACACTGTAAATACAACTAAATTGTTGTAATACACAAACGTTACAAGTTTGAAATTTATCAAATATTTGAGATTAATAAATTCAACTGATATAACGTGAAAAATAATAATATTCTACTGCACACACTATATACATAAAAAAACCATTTTTTAATTGTTTAAAAACATCTATTTAAGATTTAATAGTGACAGATTTTTTTCTAACTTTCTGGAATCGCTTGAAATTTCATTGACATTGACATCATTATATATATATATATATATATATATATATATATATATATATATATATATATATATATATATATATATATATATATATATATATAGCAGGAGACACAGATCGGTTTCGTCCTTCTTAAGGCTCCTCAATATGCCATAACTGCGCTCCAACAAGTCGGCCTTAGGGCAGGTATTTCCATTGCGCATGCAATGGAGAATAGCACAAAGCTATGGCTGGTGTTGCGATGGTTCTAGGCTTTGACAGCAGCTTCCACGTATACACAGTACAGTAAAAAAGAAGCCGTGGGAAGAAAATTAAAGTGCGAAAACAACTACTCCTCTGGCTAATACCACGACGGCCATTGATTATGTCGCTCGCTATCCACCATCACTTGAGTCATGCCTGGATTGACGGTAAGCTGTAAAGCAGGAGACTTAGACCGGCTGCGTCCTTCTAAGGTCACCTCCGTATGCTATACCTGCGCTCCAACAAGTCTTTTTAAGGCAGACATTGCCTAAATATGTTACTAGGAATAGCACAAAGCGCTACCTCTGGTGTCGCGACGATTCTAAGCTTCCACAGCAGGTTCCACGTACACACCGTACAGCAAGAAGGAATCTGTAGGAAGAAACCTAGCGAGCGAAAACAACTACTTTCCTGGCTAATACCAGGACGGAAGTTGATTCACATCACTCGCTAATCACCATCACTTCAGTCCTGCCTGGATTTGCGGTATAATGTATATCAGGAGACATACACCGGTTTTGACCTGGTTTGAACTCTTCAGTTTACTTAGATATGCAACAATACATTTATCATCTTAGCTGTTATAATAATATTGTTAGTATGAATCTATTTGAAACCAAATTATAAAATAGTTAAATATTTCTACTAAAAACGACTGTTGTACCCGTGCGTCTATCTATCTCTAGCTGTTAAAAAAGAAAAAATTAATTACATACATGCAATCAGTAACCAGCAGTACTCAAATATTTGTTTTATTTTTTTCAATTCCGCTTTTAGTGAATTTTCTTAGAAAAAAAATCACTAATGAGGAGATCCCGACTTTTGAATTTTGGAAAAATTTCTTCAAATGTGCTCGATCTAGGACCCTTAGATCCCATATCCAGGGTCAGTTTCAATTTTTATATGTTTATATATATATATATATATATATATATATATATATATATATATATATATATATATATATATATATATATATATATATATATATGTATATATATATATATATATATATATATATATATATATATATATATATATATATATATATATATATATATATATATATATATGTGTATGTATCACACCAATAATTCAAAAAATAATGGACCGATTTTGATAAAATTTAGCGTGTGATTTCCTTTTGTGAGTGGCTTGAATATGTTCGTTAGCCAAGAAAATCGAACCTGGTTTTCCGGGAAAGTTTTGGGTTTTCTTTCTAAAAAAAATTATTTCAAAAAATAGTAAAGCTATGGTAACGAAGTTTGGTATGTAAGTTTACGATATTAATAGAAACTATATACCAAAACATATATTTATATGTTAAAAGAAAAAAAAGTTATAAAAAATATTTCGTGCCAGATCATTTCTATGAAAATTCACTACCATAACGCGCTTGCTGTGTACAAACTTTTGAAATGCATACCTGGATTTAAATACACTCTTTCTCTAAACGGTTTTATTTAATTTTTCAGGGTGAACCCTAAGCTGCCCGTTGTTAAGGTTGATATAATCTTTGGCCCAAAACCAAGGTAGGTTAATAATATCTAACAAATAATAATAATAGTAATAAATCTTAAATTGCTCACCAGTTAACATTTTTGCATGCAAATAATAATCTCTTAATAATATTCATATTATAAACAGCAAACAAAAGAACGGAAAGCCACCATCCAATACATATGTATCTTAGATAAAGAAACAAATTGATTTACACTAGTTTATTGAACGTACAGCTGCAGTTTTACTGAAGTTCTCAGCTATGAAAGTGACTTTCATTCTGGATTTGACAAAGTTGAGTACTTCAGCGAAACTGCAGTTGTACGTTCAAGAAAATAATGTAAATCAATTTGTTTATTTATCTAAGTTGACAGTATATTTACGTCAAGTATCGGCCTCCACAATATCAGATATGTATCTGATTTTACTCTTTCTTCGCGCTCTTTGAGCACGCTGTGTACTATGTAAATTATCATTTAGCATTACCAAAGCAAAAACAATTTACATAAATTAGAGTAATAATGAGCAAAAACAAAGGACATAGAAAGAACTGAGATAAGACGAAAATAAAGTTTATCACTGGTTTTTAAGCAGATGGTTTCGATTTTGTCTTCAAAATTCTGTCAATGATAGAGACTAAGTGTTAAGACTATTAATATAATGTACTACAATATATGTAGGTCTTCCATGAGCCCCCTTGGGCTTGGAAATAATTGCTAATGGGCTAACGGGATCAGCTAATGCTGCCGACCAACACACCTTGTCTTCCAGCTAATATATAGGGTGGCCCATTGAAAAGTAGCTGGCAGTCATAACTGCCAGGAAAAGATTTTTTCGAAAAAAACCCGAAGCACATCCAGTTTGCTTGTGAAGCGGACAACTTTTGACGCAAAAAGTATAGCCCAAACTTTACCCCCCTAAGCGGGGGTGTCATCTCTCAATTTTTTTCAAATGGGAATATGGATCATGTGAAAGCTCGTTGAAAAGAACTTTTGATTCCCTATACATTGCTTTTTTATTTTTAAATGCGTCTAATCGTTTAGAAGATATGGATTTTTGAAATATCACTAATGGATTTTCCGAGAAATGTTTAATGCTTGAGTTGGGCCCCGCCAGCGTCCATTACAAGATAAAAATGTTGTTAAAGGTTTGCGTAGGCGATAAAAAGTTATTTAGATTCAAAATTTGAACAAAATTTATACAATTGCAGGAAGTTGGTGGTGCTCAATTTGGACATTTATTGGATTAAAGTTTAATTTCACGAGTGACTAGCTTACACTCCTACAAAAACAAACTCTTTCAATGATTAGCAAGAATTATCCAGCATCAGTTCACTAGTCGCTCTCCTAAACCTCTTAAAAGATTGTATATTCTTTATCTTGTCTGGTAGCATGCATTTTTAGTCCTAGATAATATGGAGATCTTTTGTATACCTCAAGTCTGGGTAATGGTAACACCAAATCAGCACTGCGTGTATTATAACCGTATACATCACGAGTTGTTGTTAGTCTGTGCTTAATTTTATAGTTAACAACAAAGCAACTCTAGGATATATATATATATATATATATATATATATATATATATATATATATATATATATATATATATATATAAGGCAGTGTTATAATGCGAAGCTTTACGAAGAGAGGCAAGAACTAAAACGCGTGCAAAGAGCATGCCCCTAACTATTTTTTTCTGGAAAAGACGTATGCGTAGTATATATTTTGTTATCTGCTCAAGGCCCACGATAGATCTTAAATTAAAAATGACGTGCAACGTGGAACCAAGGGCACTCGTCACATGACCATAGTGAATGTCGCAGCGAAGGTTGCTCTGCAGATGAATACTAAGAAATTTTAGGGTAGCAAAGGTTTGCAATGTTTCGCTTCCCATCATCAAAACCATGGGCAGGCCAAATCCCCACGCCCAGCATGAAATCTCACGTAGCCTGTCTTCTCAACATTAACGAGAAGTCTGTTCTGCAAAAACCAGAATGACAGGCTATCCAAGGCAGCATTTGACTGGGCCTCAATTTTATTCGGATTAGCTGTAATGAAAATGGTAGTGTCGCGGCATACATAACAACGTTCGGTATCGCAGCCAGATCATTTACGTAAACATTAAACAACACTGTGCCTAATCTAAAACCCTGTGGGACTCCGTACTTGACTGAAATGGTCTTTGATCTAACACCATAGAGTCCGTCATCACCAGAAGTCACCTCAATAAATTGACTTCTGTTAGAGAGATAGGACTCAAATCAAGGCCCAGCTACACCCCTTACACTATAGTCTTCTATATCGCATCTATAACAAAATTATTTTTCCTAAACCCATATTGATTTGGATTCAATATTTCGAACTCATAAAAGAAAGAGGCCAGTCTCTTCAACAAGGCCAGCTCCAGGAGCTTGGAGAAGGTAGTTACTACAGTGACTTGTCTATAATTTTAAATAGATGTTGAGTCGCTTTTTTTGTACAAGGCAATGCCCCTACATTTTTTATGCAGCTTTGGAGACACACCATGCTGAAGCGACCGATTCACCAGAAACGTAAGCGGCCCAACGATCAGGTGAGCAGCTCTCCTCATCAAAAAGGGTTGAATTCCATCCGCCCCACAAGACTTTTTGTTTTTTAGCTTCATAATAATATTATATATTTCATTCTCCGAGATTGGTCTCCGAAACATGCCAGGCGAGAGATGTATGTATATAACAAGGAATATGCTAATTTTAAAATTACTCATTCAATTTCATAGTGAGCCATGGAACCGTTTAAAAAATTAACCTAAAAAATTGTCTTACCGAAAATAATAGTTATTTTGGTGAAATATCGTACGCATAACTAATATATATATATATATATATATATATATATATATATATATATATATATATATATATATATATATATATATATCAAAATAATTGAACATTTAGGGGTAATGTAAAAATAAGTTATTAGAATTTGAAAAAGTATAATGAAAGTTCGCTATCATAACTCACTTGCCGCGTCCAGACGTTTTTAGCTAATTTTCATAAAAAAATTCGCTAATAGACAGATATGAACGGTAAGATTCTCTTCAAATGAGCATGAATTATATACAGGGTGTTTCGCGATTCGCGTTCATTAAAAGTTGATGGCCTTCTAGTCCGAATTCGTAGGAGAAAATTTGGGTTTGACCATAAGCGGTTATGAGGAATCCGGCGAAATTACACTGAAGTACATGGCGCTTCGGGTTAAACCGGAAGTACTATATACCTCGTTATTTTAAATTGAACACTCTATATATTTTTACATTTTTAGATTCCGCATCGAATTCTAGATCAAATATTATAAAGGAATTATATGTCAAAAATGCGACCTTTTTGAGTTAATTCGGTGTTTTAGAAAATTTTCAAAATGTCACTACTGTGTTTGATAAGACATATCTGGGCTCCTAATCAAGGTCGTAGATTCTGCCTCGGTGAGGAGACTAAGGAATATTGGTTCTAAGTAAAGCGCAGTTGATGTTTTCAGTAGCTTATACAGAGCGTTCTATATGAAGTGCCCAACTAGAGCAACTTATTTCATACATAACTTCATAATTTAAAATAGAACACCCTATATTTTTCTACTTTAAACATTAAAATCTCTTTAAAATTTGCCACCGCTTACCTATACATATCTCTTACCATTTCCGAGATATATTGATTTTTATTTTACATGCTGCAGATATTCAAATATCTGATCATACTTAAGTAGTTGCCTATGACCGAAAATGTCAAATAATTTTAACTACCACTTCTTAGGACGTTCCATTGTAACGGCTTGTGGGCTTTCTGTTACGAAAAGTTCCAAATTTGCAAACCAACCTAACCTAGTACTAAATAATTAATCTTATGAAAAACTTTTGTTTATTTTTCAAATGATACTTTTAATTGATTCTTATTAGTACATGGCAAATTTATCAGAATGAATTAAACAACAGCTTTTGGTGGCAGATATCCACATTACATCCAGCTTGGTCAAATTCTATGCCAGTCTAAGAATATACTTTAATTTGACACTTGGTGGAAAACATTTTTAATTACCCTGCCAAGAATCGTACCTTCGGTTTAACAGTCCAACGCAAATCAATTTTTTCAATTTCGGAATAAACAGTCCACCGCACCACTAGGCCACTGAGACTGCTAACTTGTAATTAACATATTTCAATGCTGAGATAAGTTATAATAAGAATTAATCAATCTGAACTAACTTATCTAAAATATTCCTTTGTCTTGATCGATTTCTGCAATATTTGCTATGGTTGTAAAATAATTAAGCTGTCATCAGTAAAAAAGAAACAAACAATTCATTCTGAACAAGAGCATTAATTTTATAAGCTGCTCACAAAAATAATAACCATCAAATGTAAATAAATTATAGAGATAAGTTTATGTGAAATTTTTAATGTACCCATTTCCGGTTCCTCTTTAATACATTTCAATGAAACATAAGAGGAAGTGTCTGTTAAATTTTCCTGGATTTTTGACAGTCGTCATAGGCGTCTAAGTATGACCAGATATTTGAATGTCCAACATAATATAAAGTAAAATTCAATGTATCTCGAAAATGATAGGAGAAAGGTATAGGGAACTGTTAATAACTTTAAAAAAGTTAACAAGTTGTAACAATGGAAGTGACAGTTAAAATTATTTGATATTTTAGGTCATGGGCAACCAAGTATCAGTAGATACCTGAATATCTGCAGCATGTAAAATAAAAATCAATATACCTCGGAAATGTAAGAGATAGGCATAAGTGTACAAATTTTAAATACATTTTAATGTGCAATAAGACTAAGTAGAAAAATATAGGCTGTTCCATTTGAAATTATGAAGTTTTGTATGAAATAAGTTGCTCTAGTTGGGCACCTAGCATATATCGCTCTGTATAAGTTACTGAAAACATCAACTACGCTTTACTTATAACCAAGTTTCTTTAATCTCCCCACCGAAATAGAATCTACGACCTTGATAAGGAGCGTAGATATGTGTTATCAAGCAGAGTAGTGATATTTTGAAAATTTTCGAAAAAACCGAATCACGAAACCGTCGCATTTTTGACGTATAACGCCTTGATAATATTGATATCGAATTCGATGCGGAATCTAAAAATATAAAAAATATAGTAGGGTGTTCCATTTAAAATAACAAAGTAACGATCTTTCTCCTTTGAATTCGGACTTAGAGGGCCGTAAACTTCTAATGAACACGACTCACCAAACACCCTTGTGTGTGTATCCAATCGATAAGTCAAAAAATTATGAACCGATTTTTGTGAATCTCGGCACGTGTCTTTCATTTGTTAATAGCTTGGATGAGTTCCATAGCCAGACAGATTGCACCAGTTTAAAAAACAATTTTTTCTGGAAAAATGTATCTCAAAAAATAACCAAGATATTTTGATCAAATGTTGTACATACGTTGCCCTGGTAAGGAATTTACTGCACACCAAATTTCAACTTTTAACGTTAAAAGAAAATTGAGTAATTGAAATTTGAAGTCAAATATGAAGCATTTAATGCAAATTCGCCAGCATAACGCACTTTCTGGTATAGGAGATTCCAATTCGATTAAAAATTCTGTCACATTTTATGTTCATCTTATAATGTTCTATAATGCAAACTACATCCAACCAGCTTGCCTTAGATCTGTTTTGATTGTCATTAGTATAACACCACACGAGCTCTAATAAGAGCAAAACCGGTATGTGTTTTCCATGATGGACAGAATGCATCTATGAGGTTGTAAAATCATGTGATATACTTTTTATTCGTAAATTAGAATGTAAAGAATCGGGTAAATCAATAAACATAGCTTTCATAGCTACTTTCTTATAAAGAAATGTTTTGTGAATTTTAGGAGGTAACCAGCCTCACTGATAAACAGCTGATAGTGAGCACAGCACAGTCATGTAAATGTGTCGCCTGTAGTATACCCATTCATTATCCATGTCCTTCCTTTACAATAACCACCTGTTACTCTACATTATGTCTATGTGTTCTACTTACCCTCATCATTGGTTTTTAGCTAATTATAATTTTATAAACCAGCGTTTTCTAAGTATAGCGATAATAATGTCAAAAGTCTTGATGCAGCAAGTGCGTTATGATAGCGAATTTTTATAAACAATATTTCTCATATAAATTGTGTACTTAAGTAGGTAGCTAGTTTATGAAGGAGAAAAATCAATAAAAAATATACCTATGTACTCTATGAGTAAAGTTGTTGGAGCCAAGAAGTAAATAAGTATAAGGAGATAATAATATAAGTACATTATTGCATTTGATAGATTGTCAGAGTTATTTAGATATCATTTAATCCGTAAGTTTTAAATTGGGTCTGATTTTGTCAAAACATTTTAAATTTGACAATTAGTAATAACAGGGGACATAACCACAGATTTAGCTTATTCACTACATTAATATTGTTATTATTATTATCTCATTCGGCTTATTATACAAAACTTTTAGCCTTGTGCTTTAATTCGGACTATGAAGAACCATTTTAACGCCCAACTAAATTTTCCATAAAACTTAAAGCCCGAATATTGGCAGGTGGTATAGAATTTATAAAGGCAACCTCTGTGTTGAACTTTGTGTAAGTAATATTGTTATTCTGAAAATATTTTTTTTCCAAAAGGTTATATAATTTCAACGAAAAACTGGCCCGCCCAACTTCAGAGTAGGGTGGAAAACACTGATGAGACCTTATAAATGATTTCTAGTAAGATCTAGGAAGTAGTCAGATTGGAACACCAAGATTACATACCATAACCCAACCTACCCTCAATCACCACTTTGAGGACACACTGACCCCTTAGAGTATATATCTTTTATATTTCTTAACTTTTTGAGTGGAAGGGGAGAGGCGAAACGTTGGGTTTCAAATAATTTTGGACGCCGTTTAACTCGAGAATCAAATATTTCTAACATCTTTATGAAGTAGTTAATCAAAGGCAAAGCCTGTGTTTCTTAAAGACAACATGAACTTGATTGTTGTGCCACTTCTTGAATAGTGGGAGATTGTATGTCTGCGGAAATAGTTTGCTGGCAGGACATTCCAAGGCTCAGATGCCCTAGGAAAAAACAAGCACGAGTTGTTTCGCAGGAAGGCGATTTGACACTAACAGCGTGCACTTTTTGACTAAAACAAGTTTGGCGATTAAAAACCGCAGGGCAGAAGTAACCAGCAATTTCTGAGGAGACATGTCGATGGTGGTATCGATATATAGATCTACAACCAGTCACCTATGGTCCATATAAGTAAGATTGTCTGTGACATATCTATCTCCTATAGCTCGAACAGCTAATTTCCTAATAGAATCTGTGCGGGATAAGGTTGTCTTTGGAAAAGTACCCTCAGATATAAGAAAAATATTCCAACTCTGGACGTATGCTGCAACAGTCATACCTAATGTAGAGTTGGTGGACTTTTTGAGCAATATTTTGTCAGCCACCTGAACGGCTGGACCTTGTAGGTCCTAGAGAGGATGCAATTCTGTGTTTTGAGACATTAAACGTACCCAGATATGCAGAGTGCCAACTGGAAATCTTATACAGGCCATTATTTAGGGGGCTGGTTACTTCGACTGTCATTGATAAAGAGCTAGAAGCAGATATTAGGTGGGTCGATGAGAACGTGCTATAAAGAGTTAACAGAAGAACATTTATATGCAAAAGAAAAAGTGCGGGAGGCCAAACGGAACCCTAAGAACACCCGCTTTAATGTATAATTTATTTAAGGAAACAACATCATGATATATATATATATATATATATATATATATATATATATATATATATATATATACATATACATATATATATATATATATATATATATATATATATATATATATACATATATATATATATATATATATATATATATATATATATATATATATATATATATATATATATATATATATATATAGGGTGATTTACGAAACTCGTTGGTTAGAAGATTTCGAACCTTCAATAAGAATTTCGATTTGAAATTTTCATCATAGACCTAGCCAATGTCTATCTTTCAAATAAAATTAGTATGAAGACGGCGGTACATCCGGTTATACCGGAAACCGCAAACAACTCATTTATTTTAAATAAAGCACCCTATATATTATTGTATATTTGGATTTGCTGTTAAATTTTACGTGAAGTTTGCCTGAACCGTCATGTTGTAATTTCTAACCATTTCTGAGATATTTGTGAATTTCACTTATTTTTGACGTACCAACAGCTTCATAGAGACCACGCGGTATCTTCCATATGATAATAATTGCTATAAATATAAAACTTGCTGACATTATTAGAAAAACATAAAATTATCTACCGTAATGCCAATTTTTCCGAAGATATATGAAGGATGTTCATAAATTGACGTTACATTTGGTATTAGAAAATCCCGAAAATCTCACAATTCTCAAATGGAACACCCTGATTTTATAACATTATTTGATGGCAAAATAAAATGTCTCTTGAACTGTGCTTGGCTTCCCTATGCCTGCCTATCTAGCATAGTTTTCGAATAAATCATACTTTTTGAAATTTTACCGAATTAATTAAGTACTTAAGTTTCCCAAAGTTTTTCTAAAAATATATACAGTTTGTGTAACTTTCACCACTTATTATTTTACGGATCCCTTATATATGATATTCCCTACTTAAAAAAGGAGAAATGGCAGAATAGGGTGAAACTTAGGGTTGAACGAATCTACAATACTGGTATTTCTTCGTTATCACAATTTCAAATACCGGTATCCAAGCACTAGTGAAAATGATAAAAAGCCTGGACGCAGCAAGTGCGTTATGGTAGTGAATTTTCATAGAAATGATCTGGCACAAAATATTTTATTATCACTTTTTTTCCTGTAACATAGAAATCTAAATTTTTGTGTATAGTTTACTTTTTGTATCGTAAAACTACCTACCAAATTTGGTTATCATAGCTTACTTATTTTTGAGATATAAATGTTTTTCGAATGAAAACTCAAAATTTCCCTGAAAACCTCGTCCGATTTTCCTGACTAACGAACTTATCCAAGCCATTTACAAAAGGAAGGTACATGCTAAATTTTATCAAAATCGGCCCATTATTTTTTGAGTTATCGGTGTGATATATATATATATATATATATATATATATATATATATATATATATATATATATATATATATATATATATATATATATATACATATGTATACAAATTGAAACTAAGCCCGGATATGGGTTCTAGGGGTCCTAGTTCGCGCTCATTTGCAAAAAAAAAGTCGGGATCTCCCCATTAGTGAATTTTTTATACAAAAACCAATCAAACTGTAATATGTAATTTGAATGTGAAAACAAACATGCTAGCTTAAATAAGGTGTTCAATGTGATTGTCATTATGTTTTAAACACTTTAGAATTCTGAAATGAACCGCGTCATTCGTCACGTTCTTCAACTAATTGACAAGCAAGCTATTTATAGAGGCCACTGTTGAGTAAATCGTCTTCCGTATCAACTGGACGAGCATATGCTTAATTTTTTATGTAGCCCCATGTATAAAATACAGGGTGTTCCAGAAAATTGTGAGATTCTCGTGATTTTCTAATACCGAATTCAAGGTGAACTTATGAACGCCTATATATATCTCCTAAAAAATTGTCATTAGGGTAGATACTTTGAAGCTTTTCTAATAATATCAGAAAGCTTTAGGTTTAGAGCAATTATCATTTGGTAGATACCGTGGTCTCTATGAAGTTGTTGGAACGTTAAAAATAACGGAAATTCACGAATATTTCAGAAATGGTAGAAAATTAGAACATGATAGTTCAGACAAAGTTGACTTGAAACCTAACGGCGAATCCAAAGATACAATAATATATAGGGTGTTCTATTTAAAATACGAATTGGTTGCGGTTTCGCGTATAACCGAATATGCCGTCGACTTGAGAGTATTTTCATTTAAAAGATAGACATTGACTAGGTCTAACGAATTGCGTGAATCACCCTGTATATATATATATATATATATATATATATATATATATATATATATATATATATATATATATATATATATATATATATATATATATATATATATATATATATATATATATATATATTTATTTATTTATTTATCAACCTTTAGCCTAGTATATTTGGCACCTGTCAGGTAATCTTTCGGGGCATGGAAGAAAAGCTTGTTGCAGGTCTCTAGTTGCTCCAACTATATATGGCCTCGTCACTAAAAATGATGCCATTCCATTCTGCGTTCCATTGAGCTCGCTGCTGGTACATTCCAGATGCAGCAGCCCATGCCTAATGGTCAATAGCAAAATGAGTCGATTGCGGTAGTTAGTTGCTAGCTACTTTTTTCTGATTGCCATCGTTATGCTAAAAGAATTTTTTTTAGTAAATGTTTAATTTTTGGGCGGGTCCACTTTTACCCATACAATCGAACTGTAAGTATTGGGTAAAAGAAAATCCATCTTGGATTTAACGAAACCTTACTCAAATAGCATAGAACTTAATGCTTAGGCCATAATAGTGAAACCATTGGCAGATATTAAGATCAAATGCTATGAATTTAGCAACGGATAGTACAACATTATTGAAAATTCCAAGAACCGTTGATGTCTTAAGAATGGGAAATGGAGAGTTTTGGTATCATGGCATTAAAATTTCTTTGATCGCAGCATTTTCTCGGCTTGACAGATCCATCACACTGCCACTGGTTTTTAATGTGGATGGTATAAAACACAAGACTTGCGTGTTGAGGCATGTAAACAAAAACAACCATAACCTAAATCTCACTTAAGTTCAAATAAAATGACAGCGAGAGCACAGAATTTTAAAAGTACTTCTATTTGCGGAACCATAGAGTGGCAAGGAAAACTAATAACACCCATTTAAAAGATTACTACGTAGCCGTTACTGCAAAGTAACTATAAATTTTGTCATAGTCCCACTTGGTAGCTTTAAGTAAGAGTAGCGCTAAAGTTCTGGATTTTCAGTATTCGCCACCAATGACAAGTTGTAACGACTTTCAAGTTTGTTTTGAAACGCGCCGTTTTTGTATATGTCGATTACGAGGTCATTATTACCACCGTTGTTCGGATGAATATATAAAAATTTATTAGTTGCTATTCCTGCAGTTATCTTAGCAAAGTTTTGCAAAATTGTTAGTATCATGTATAGACAAGTAAATTATAGTACGAATTAATACTATATTAGTATAATTATTAGTATTAGTATTAATTACATTGTTTTTTGATCCTCACGATTCAGGTGAACCTAGTCTGGAAATTGGGAAATACCGTTATTCATTATTTCTTACAAAATTAATCGAAAGATGTCCTATCGATTGGGCTGCTTGATTACGTGACCTGACGTCAGTAGGCTGGCGGTTTAGACTTGCATGAAAGAGCAAAAGTAATTTTTTGTTAAAATGACAATATTCAATACAAAAGTTTAACTAAAAATAAAATTTTATTATAAATTAAAATATAATATTTCTCATTGCTATGTAGCTACTTTGATAATAAATTTTATTTTATGTACATAATATGTAGTTACTTCTTCTCTGGCATCACAGTTGCTAATTTTCTTCGAAAAACATCTATATCCGGTTTTGCTAGAAAGTTTCTCATTAAAAGATATTATAAAACATATTATTAAAATTCACTGGGCGCTTTTGACTAAAATATAATAATTATGTATTAATTGTTCTTGCCCTTACCTTGTAAAACCGTTCCATGCTAAAAACAGGTGTAGAAACTTATTTTCTGGCTCCACAATTGCTTATTCTCTTCACTGTAACTGGTTTCGTTGTTTTATGGCATCGCCAGAGAGGAGGAAATACGATGCGGTAAAAGAGCGAAACCAGTTACAGAGAAGCAATTGTGAATCCGGAAAAAAAGATTCTCCACCTGTCTCTAGTATGGAACGGTTTCACCAAGTAAGGGCAAGACAATTAGTAAATAATGTTTATATTTTAATCAAAAGCGCGAAGTGAATGTTACTAATATCTTTTAAGATATCTTTCAATGGTAACCTTTCTAGCAAAACCTATGAAATATGCTTTTCGATTCCATATTTTTCTAAATATATTCGTTACACTAACGTAGCCTGATCTAGTTTCAGTATTATAACGATGTCATCGTATACCTAGGAGGTTGTCAAGTGTCGCATGTCCTAGTGACCCATAAAACGTGGGGTAACTAGGTTAAGAGGGTAAAGTGATGATGAGTGTCGCATAGGGGTTGCCATAACGGCAAGAGGGGGGAGGATCCAACATTCCCAATATCGTGTGTAATTGCGTAGGGTAGCAAGATACGAGTGTTGGAGGGTGAGTTATACTATACATATGAGCTGATGATGTCTATTTACAGGAGGGTGCAATTCTAAACATGGTATGGGGAGAGAAAGCTGCATCTAAAATATATTGTCTAGATATCATATAAGTATACGAGGTGTAATACAATAGGGGAGACCGTTGTTAATTGTAACAAAAACGTATATCATTTTTTCACTCAGCAATTAGTGATTAGTGTCTTTTTTTTTCATAAAAATAAGTGACATTTAGTGCCCCTCATTGTATTCTTATTATTTACTTATTGCAAAACATCTTCATTTAGCCGTCACATAATAAACATCATAAAGAGTGTTACAATTGACACCTGCCTGTGTGTATGTGTGTATGCGTGCGTGCGTGCTTGCTGCGTGCGTGCGTGCGTGTGTGTGCATGTGTGTGTGTTTGTTTCTTTAACGTCGGTCTATTTCCGCGACTATGGCCAATCACCGACGCCAGGGAACAGTTTCACCTGACTATCCTGGAAATTTTGCCGAACCCCTGCCTTTCTGAAAAGATGGTAGGGGTCTTTAACGTGCTCAACATCGCATGGACACGGGTCCGAGGGCTTTACGTCCCCTCTGAAGGGCGAAACGTGCAGACATTCAACTTTCTCAATACCACAACCTCGGTTGATGTAAATGACACAGTATCTACTGAAAAAGTTAAAGGAGAACCCTGGGATAGAATCCAGGACCCTTCGGTACAGAGGCACACGTTCTTACCACTGAACCACCGAGGCTCTTGTCGTAATTGTCAAATAGCTGTTTTCTTTTTTATTCTTTGTGCGTTCCCTTTGGAACCCCTCTTATTACTTCTGATGTCAGAGAAAATGGTCTGACTTCCTCTCAAGTAATTGGCCTGTTCGAAATTTTCTTTGGTGCGGTTAGTTCCATATCTTCGGTTAGAATTTGTTCCCTTTCTGGCACATCACTCTTGTGCCGTCTTCACCCTTCTCTTGTGCTACTAACGGCTTGTCAGTGATAGTGGAAGGTGCAAAGTCAACTACTTGACTAAATATTTCCTTGTTGATTGGCCAAATTCTAGTGCATCTAAATCCAGCAAGAATATTTGGAGAAGTAGATGCTACAGGAAGTGCAAACTTAACGATGAATGGCAGATCATAAATTGTGAGGACTTTACTAGAATGATTTTTTAACCACTGATCTGACCCATCATTGAAATATTTCTTAAATGTGCCAAATACTTCCCTGTCCAGGGGCTGGAGTTTGTGGGAGGTGTGAGGAGGAAATGTTAAAAGTGTTATATAATTGTCTTTACAAATAACATATACCGGTATCGATATGTGAGAGAGCTGTGTTATCCAAAATAACGGGATTGTAGATTGCTCAATGTGTCGTCTTTGGCCCCTTCGGCTGCGACCCCAATGGGTTTTTTGTCCATGACTCGATTTTTTAATAGTTTCCAAAAAGGTTCAGACTTTTTATATAGTCTACTATCTTTTTGGGAGCTATTGTACCTATTTCGTTGGCTGTTAAGTTCATCCCTACAAGGCATTTGAGCGTTTTGCAGAACTGAGCCATGCAGTAGCATAGCAAATAATCTGCTGTTTCCGTCGCTTTAGTGCAATGTCTGCTGGTTTGACTGTCTACGTTACCAAATCTATATAAGATGATACCTTAGTTGGGAGTGTCCTGTTCAGATTTATCTGTTGATATGATTATGAACCATTTTGGTCCTCTTATTCCCAGTCCTGCCTCCCTTCATTTGTTTAGACTCGTCTGTATACCATACGGATGATTTGTTTGTCAGTCTTTAATTGTATTTTTCCCATGTTTGGGGGTCACTTATAACCACATCAAATGGAACTATGAATTCCAGTTTACCTGGACTTTGATTGCTTGGTTTGGCGAGTGACTCCAGTGGAATAATTTCGAGAATATTCAGGTGGCCAACCAATTGTTCAGGTTTCAATTTGTCTACATGAAATAGTGTCGAGGAACTTGTGCTGCTTCCTTCTTCACTCATATCTACAATGGAGTTACATTTAGCATTGCTTCTGTTGCAGCTGTAGGGCGTGATTCTATAGGTCCCGTGATTCCAAGACAGATCAGCTTTTGCAATGTTTGCAATTTGCTTTTTGCTGAGTGATGTTCCGTTTTGGGTCACCATACTATAGATGCATATGTGACCATGGGCTTAACCACAGTTTGGTAAATCCAGTATGCCATTCTGGGATTAAACCCCCATGTCTTTCCTACAAGTCTAGATCAAGTCCAGATTGACATGGTGGTCCTTGAAAGATGTTTTTCCAAGTGCGTGTTCCAATTCGGTTTTTGGTCTAAGAAGATCCCTAAATATTTATTTTTATTGGAAAATGATATCTGTGTTCCATTCAGAGTGGAAGTTTTTAAATTTAGTTTCCTTTTGTTCGTGAATTGGACAAGAACTGGCTTATGAGGATTGACATTAAGTTCTCTGTCTCACACCAGTTCCTTACAATATCTAGGGCTGTTTGCATTAGGCTGGATATTACAGCATCATGCTTGCCCTTTACTGTTTTGACAATATCATCTGCGTATCCTTGGACTATAAATCCTGCTCCGCTCAATGTAGTCAAAAGTTTATCACCAACGAGCAACCACAACCGAGGTGGGACAACCCTTTGCCGATGTCGGTTTCATTTATAGTGACTGTGATAACACGGATTTTTAGCATTGACTCAATTCCGGGGCCACTTCCCTTTGTTGTAGCGTTTGATGCATTGATATGAGGTGTTGTCAAAGGCACCCTCTATGTCAATAAATACACTGAGGGCTACTTCTTTGGCCCTAAAAGTTTTTTCTACACCCTTCACTAAACAGTGTAAGGATCTAACGTGGATCTTTCCGCCATATGTCAAAACCCCGCTGAAGCAAAGCTAAAAATATGCCATTTTTGTCAGGGGATTTATAAGATTTACAACTCTTTATCGTCCATTTAATGCTGAAGATTATATTCGCCAGTCTATTTTCAACTCCCACTCGGTTTCTAAAAGCTTGATCAGGGGAACTAACTTCTGTGTTTTGTGATCTTGGAAAGTAGGTCTGTAGGATAGTTCTAGTGCTTTCCTCCGGACTGTTTGTGTATTCTTTTTTTATTTTTTATTTTCTATTTCAACAACACACCACGAGGGCTTACAGCCTAAATACTATCGTACCATGGGTGTTGACAAGGAGGAAAGAGGCAGCTTTTTAATTCTGGACTTGAAGGTTTGGAGGTTCGGAGGAGAAGGAAAAACATGTGACAGTAAGGAATTCCACAACTTGGAAGTCCTCGGGACAAAAGAACGGGCATAACAAGATGTTCTATGTCTGGTGACCTGGACAGTAAAAGGGTGCATTCGCTCTGTTCCCCTGGTAGATCTGTTGGGGGCAGCAGGTGGGGGAAAGCTCCTCTGAGCAGTGCCCATGCAGATATCTATAGAAGAGAGAGAGGTCACCAACGGCACGTCGGTGGGCAAGGGATGGCAGCCTTTGGGTGAGGGTAGGGTCACCGATGAGACGTATAGCTCTCTTTTGAATGGAGTCCAGTATAGCGAGTGTAGAAGCGGCAGCGGCACCCCAGATGTGGGAGCAGTATTCGAGGTTTGGCCTTATTTGTGAAGTATATAAGATATAGAGATTAGCTGGTGAAAAGTATTTGCGAGCCCGGAAGAGGAAACCTAATTTCTTAGCAGCCGCTTCTGCAATTGATGTGACATGTTGGTGCCAATTAAGATTTCGATCCACAGAAATGCCAACAAGAGAAAATGACTCATTACTTTGAATAACTTGGTTGTTTATTGTGATGGGTCTAGGGCTGGTGTATCTCTTGTGAGAAAGAAAGCAAGACTTAGTTTTGGTGAGGTTGAATTGTACAAAATTTCTACTTCCCCAGTCTAATATTTTTTGGAGCTCCACGGAGACAGAACCCTCCATGAGTCTGCGATCCTCATCTAATTGGGCTAAAGAGACAGGCTTAGAATATTGTATATTTGAATGGAGGGTGCTGTCGTCCGCGTAGCTGTGAAATGGGTTGGATGTGCTCGAGAGGAGGTCATTGATGTGGAGAAGAAACAAAGTAGGGGCTAAAGCTAAACCTTGAGGAACTCCTGCGTTAATTGGATACAGTTTAGAGGAATGGCCATCCACAACAACAGATATGCTCCTGTTGGAGAGGAAATTTGCTGTCCACATACAGAGTTTTGATGGTAGGCCATAGGCCGGAAGTTTATTAAGCAGCGCTGCGTGCCAGACCTGGTCGAATGCTTTGGATATGTCTAGAGCAACAATCTGGGATTCACCGTGTTGTTCCATAGACTTGTTCCAAGAATGGGTGACAAAGGAAAGGAGGTCGGCAGTCGATCTGCGCTGACGGAATCCATACTGCCCGTCGTGGATTAGACTGTGTTTTTCAAGAAATTTTAGTAATTCGGTGTTTATATACTTTTCCATCACTTTAGAGACGACTGAAAGAAGAGAAATAGGCCTGTAGTTGCTGGGAAGCGCTTTGGATCCTTTCTTAGGGATGGGTTGTACTCGAGCAGTTTTCCAGTTACTAGGGAATATGCCTTTATTATAAGATATCTGAAACAGACGAGTCAGGACAGGAGCAAGCTCTGGTGCGCATTTTGTGAGAACAATTGCTGGGATCTCGTCAAGGCCAGAGGCTTTCCTGGTATTAAGAGAAGAGAGCATCTTTCGTACCTTTTTAGTTTTGAAAATGATATCCGTCATTTTATGCGCGACATTGGGGACTGTTGGTGGTTGAACATTTGGAGGTGGGTTGAGAGTAGAATTGCCGGCGAACAACGAAGCAAAAAGTTCAGCCTTGCCCAGGGCGGTAGAAACAATTTCATCCCCTGAGACAAGAGGTGGGAACGTGCTTTTGCAAAAGTTATTCCCAATAGATTTAGCAAGAGTCCAGAAGGGTTTGCCGCCGTTGGAGCTTAAGAGGACTTTGTTTTTGATGTGGTTATTAATTATGCCTCAGAAAGAATGCGGACATAACGGTTTCTTGCGTCGTTAAATACTTGACGATTTTCTTCACTGGGATTGTGTAGAAGCGTTTTGTGAGCTTTGACCTTTTTAAGTCTGGCCTTGTCACATGATTTAGAGAACCAGGGCTTTTGAGTGGCTGAAGAGATTTTCTGTGTACGTGGGATAAATAATTCCATACCAGCTTGGATAATTTCGGTGACGTTTTGTGACCTCGGGTTGCATTGCGCAGGAAGCAGTGACCATGCCGTGGTCTGAGCGACCAAGAGGGGCGGTGACTGATATCTTATAGCATTCAGGTTGTGTAGTAAGAAGGAGATCCAAGGGATTTGAGCTGTGTGTTGGGATACGAGGAAAGTAAGTAGGTTGCTGAACCATATTGGCTAAAGAATTACTGACTGCAAAGGCCTCCGCTGCTCTCCCTTGTGGATCGGTTTTTGAAGATCCTAGCCATTCCTTATTATGGGCACTGAAGTCACCAAGAATAGTGACCTCGGAGGAAGGATATTCAGAAATCAGATAGTCGGTTTTTTCAGAAAGGTAGTCAAAGAGCTGGACAAAGTTGTTGTCAGAAGGTGACCGGTAAATGCAAGAGATGAATTTAGTTGCAGCCCTGAGAGAAAGTTTTATCCATAGTATGTCTTTTCTTCCAGCTTCTAAATTGGGGAGTCTGATGCAGGGTAGATTGCTACGGACGTATGCGCACACGCCTCCATGCAATCTAAAGGAAGTAAGGAGCTCATACCCCAGGAAATTAAGGTGATTAGTGGCTGTTTTGGCACTGATTTGGGTTTCGGTGAGGAAGAGGAGTTGGGGCCTGTTAGGCTGGAGGAAATGGTGGACGGAGTTCAGGTTAGAATTTAGGCCACATATATTCGAAAAGGATATGTTAAATCTTGATGGTGGCGCCCCCTGTACACCCCTCTCCCGGAGATCCAAATGGAGGGGTATTTTGCCTCCGGAATATTTTGTACAAGGAGGAGCCATCATCATTTTTGCTTATAAGGGAAACCGACTCATATACCAGAACCGGAAACGTCTGTTGGGACTTCACCGGCTCTTGATGTATGGGGTGGTACCTCCTCGGGCGTGAAAAAATCCTTTACTATTACGTAAAGGAAAATTCCACTACCACCTGCTTCACCGTTTTAGTGAATTTTCTTTGAAAAAATTACTTCTTACTATACTACATCTTCCGTATTTTAGATGTTCGAGAAGCTAAGTTATAAAGTAATCATGACTTTTATTTTCATCTCGCAGGTGATCAGGAATCTCACAACCAACTGTTCTACCGATATTATTTTTTTAGCTCTTTGTATATAGTATTTGTGTTTTTCGTATTTAATCTGTCGGTCAAATAAACTTTGTATTCTTTTTCTAAACTAATAGTTGTTAGGTCTCGAAGTTGTTTGTAATAATTCCAATCAGAAGATAATTTAGATGGTTAAATTTTTCTTCGCCTTTATTGCGTAATGACCTTAAAAATTTAATGTTTTCTGTGCTCCAGTGTGTGAAGGGTCCATTAACTTGGACTTTACGAACATGGGCATATTAGATATTAAACAACACCATTTTAGATATTTATTTTCTGATTTATATCAGCAGTATAAAAAACATATAATCCACCTTTATTTAAATAAAAACGATCAAAGTGCAGCTGTCTACTGTGTACAAAATAAGGTGTTATTTTTGGTTTTTGAACCTTTAATTTTTCATAACACCCGACTTTTTACTATATGTATTATCATCATTGATAAAAAGGTGATACAATAAGGACAGTTGTCTAGTTGTTCCATTTCAAGCTGTTGCAAAACTAAATCATGTGTTACATCCAAATAGCTTTAAACATTGGCATGATCCAATTGGTTATAATTTATATCACCAAAAATTGTAATTCTGTCGTATATTTCAGAGCAATTAGCGATTATAATTTCTAGGTCATCCATAAAAGAACTAAGTGAAGATGGGAACCTGTGATGAGCAGTGATGAGTACACTTGGAGGACCCAAGTCACTACAACACATTTTTGAAAGGCCTCACGATTGTTCCCCTAACAAAGTTAGCGCCACCAGAGGATAAAAAAATCTCTTTTTTGAGAATCTTTCATTCTCTGATAACGCTAACTTTGTTATTGAAAGGACCGTCAGGTCTGTTGTGGTGATTTGGGTCCTCCAAGTTCACGTATCCATAAAAGAATAAAAACAATCGATGACGAACATCATATCGCATATTTTTAATGCCTGTGATCTCTGTGGCATGAACAAAATAGTAAACAACAACAAAAGAAAACATGTAGTTAATTCTATAAAAACTCAGATCTAAGATCAAGAATTTTCACTGCTATTTAACTGAAGTTATAAAAAATTTTCCCAATAAATATAAACTTATTGTAGGATGTTAGTTGGTTTTTAATTGATTAATAACTGATTTTTGTCGAATAACAAATGTGCACTAACATATTACAATTGAAATTTAGACAGAGAGCTCGTTAGGGGAATGGTTAAATCTACGGATATATTCAATACGTGACTGCTGACCCTTCCGGAGAGACATGCTATAATTCTCCAAGTAGGTCTAATAAAAGCGATCTTAATTTCCTGAAGGGCCCCTTCGAATCCCGTAGGATTGTACATTTCTGGTCCACTTGGCCACTATGGTCAACTAATTTAAATAAATTATCAAACAGATATTACCTTCGGACGTACAATGCAAGTAAGATAATGAGATAATGGCGAAATGTATGAGACTTACATTTTGATTAGCAGCAAAGTTAAAGATTAAACTAAAAAAATATATATATATTAACAGGTATCAAGAGAAGACGATAGAAAATTGAAGTTCTAGATTCTATGAGATGTAATGTTACTTCCTGTCCAATTAACAGTTATGGCTTTTGATATTAACCATACTTCGTTTGTTCTGTTTTTATTTTATTTTTTTGCTGAGGATGGTTTCACCGCAATAATGTATTACCTATTGCTTATAATAACATTGTGTGGATGTTATGATTGGCGTTTTGAATACCACTCTAAAATTATTATTTTTGATGTATGTACGTGTGCGAGTCCTTACGCTCTACACCGGACCTGACCTGACCTACAGTTCTGTCCCATTTATAAGACTCATGGTGAAGTTTTGACCAATTCTGTGAAGTTTTGATATAAAAAACATATTTCTTTATTATTACTATAATATAAACTAGCTGTAACATAAAAATAGAAAAATTAAAAACTAATATTTTGGTTAGCCATCTCTGGCTTTTAGCACTGCCTTGATATTTTGAGGCATGCTCTCGATACAATTTTTGGCAATCGCTTGAATCGCTCATTAGGGTTCTAGCGGTCAATAATTTTTCCAATTAACTGAAACTTTCTTGTAAAATGTTCCTTCTCCAACTCAATTTTAAAGTATTCCCAGACATTTTCGAATAGATTCATATCTGGTGAATTGTCAGGCCACCGCAGGAGTGTAACTTGTTTGTCTTCCAGAAATTTAATGATGGAATTGGCAGTATGGAAATTGCTCCATCATACATAAGCACTTTGAGCCCATTTTCAAACTGTTAATTTATCTGTGGAATCAAAGTTTTTCGCCTCCAGGGCATTCCGATACTGGTTCTAACGCATGGTACCCTCCACAACGTAAAGGCGACCAAGCCTCTTACCACTTATAACAGACCAAGACATCACTGAAACTGGGTTTTTGACTATTTTTGCCATTATTTTTAGCTAACAGATTTAAATTTTGATACGTAGTTTACTTTTTATGACATAAACCCGCGTACCAAATTTGGTTGCCCTAACTTTATTATTTCCGAGGACATAAAATATTTCCGAAAGAAAACGCAAAATTGGGTCAATTTTCCTACCAAACTTATCCAAGCCACTTGCAAAAGGCAAGTACTGACCAAATTTAATCAATTTTTCGCGGAAAATGTTGCGTTTTCTTTTGGAAAATTTTTATATCTCCTGGAATAAGAAAGTTAGGACAATCAAATTTTTCACGCAGGCTTACATAATAAAAGGTAAACTTTATACCAAAATATAGATCTATAGGTTAAAAGACAAAAATGTTATAGGTATATATATATATATATATATATATATATATATATATATATATATATATATATATATATATATATATATATATATATATATATATATATATATATATGGCAAGAAGTACTAAAAAAATTACTTCGTCAATTTAATAGTTTTTTATTTACGACGTCACAGTCGCGATTTGAAGCGTCAAAATTGGCAACATTTAGGAAAAGAACCTACCCGGGCTGTGTATAGAAAATGTCGCAAAAAGCGTGTTTTACAAATCCTTAAGTTTCAGCTTCAACCGTCAATATCCTTCATTTTACTAAAATAGTCCCAGAAAATTCATTTCAAATGGACCCTTATCTGATGCTGTGGCAGTAGTTTTAGTTATATAGTTTACCGTTTAATGGCCTATAATTTTTAGCGAATTTCTGTAGAAGAAATTCGCTTTTGAGGACACCCCCACCTTGAAATTTTAAAAAGATTTCTCCAAATGAGCACGAACTAGGCTCCCTAGAACCCATATCCGGGGAGAGTTTCAGTTTTTATCTGTTTTCATATATACAGGTGGTGACGCGTTTCTACGATAAAGCTTAATATATCTGTTATTATACAAGGCACGAGAAAAAATTGTATACGTTAATTCTAGGGTGTCTTGAGCAGCATCTTATAAAATTATTTGTACAATCACAGGGTGGCCCACAAGTCTTTGGTTTTAATCGAACACGCCTTATATTATTGCATTTTTTCATTTTCCATCGAAATATAATACATCTTTGTAAGAAAAGAAATTCGGGGCGCAACAAGTAACGAACTTTCACTAAATGCGTCAAATTTCAATAGCTCAATCTTCTATTTACCTAAGGTTCGTTGTCCAGTAACATAGTTTTTTTTTTGGGAACATTTTAAGTTTATTATGGAAAATTTTTGGAGATTTTTAAACAATAGAGTTATTTTGATGACATATGGTACATTGTTTCTACTGTATAGGTTATACTGGTAACCAAATTTGATACCTGCTTTCTTTAAAAAAAATACATTTTCTATTAAAAACATTTTAATGAAAATTCACTACCATAACGCATTTGCTGCGTCCAGACTTTTATATCTCAGTCTAAGTCATGCTCCTCGTGGGTCCTTTGTTTGACATACTGAGTTTTGTTACACACTAGCTGATGGAATGCCGATTCATCGCTGAAGCATACCTGCACATACAAGTCAATGTTAGCAAAATTGGAGCAGAAGAAACATTTAGGCTACTTAAAACTTTCTAGTCATCTAAGGTTAAATGTTTGTACGGATTGGTTTACTCATACCTCTTCTTCGTAATTTCTTTAGTCTGTTTTGCTTTTCTCATTGGCCTTTTGATCCCAAACCTGATCCCAAAAATATTTTCCCACCGCCTTCTCTGATATATTGAAATCTGACTGTTCAAACTGATTTTTTGTATCTAGATATTATGATGCTTTTCTGTTTTGTAAAACAATCTTCTTAAGACACCTCTGGCAGATGGGATGTATGTTTTGTTAAATAAGAATTCCACAAAATAATATTGTTTATTTCTTCTAAGTACTAAAAAAACTCTGGACGCAGCAGGTGCGCTATGGAAGTGGATTTTCATAAAAATGTTTTTAATAGCAAATATGTCTCTCTATTGCAAGCAGGCGTCAATCTGGTTACCGGTATAGCCTATATAGTAGAAACAATGTATCATATTTTAACAAAATTACTTATTGTTTGAAAATGTACAAAAATATTCCGAAAATAAACGTAAAATGTTTTCAACAAACCTTAGGTTAATAACAAATTGAGTTATTGAAATTTGAAGCATCTAATGAAAATTTGGTACCAAAACGCACTTACTGCGTCTCGATTTTTTCTTACAAACACGCATCATATTTCGCTGAAAAATGCAAAAAAGCAATAAAATTGCAGAGATCACCAACGACTTATTGGCCACCCTGTGATTGTCAAAATAATTTTATAGGATGCAGCTCAAGACACCCTATAATTAACGTATACAAGTATTTCTCGTATCTTGTATAATAATAACAATTACATTGAGCTTTACCGTAGAAATGCGTCATCCTGTATATATGAAAATAAATAAAAACTGAAGGTAAACCCGGATATGGATTCCAGGGGGCCTAGTTTGCGCTCATTTAAAAAAAATATTTTAAATTCAAAAGTCGCGGTTTCCACATGAACGATTCTTTTTTCGAAAATTAGCTAAATATTATAGACCGTTTAACCATAAACTTAACTAAAACTACCGCCAAAGCATCAGAGAGAGGGTCTATTTGAAATTAATTTTGTGTAAATATTTTAGTAAAATGATGGACAGTGACGGTTGAAGCTGAAACTTAAGGGTTTTCTGAACACTTTTCATGCACGATTTTCTTTACATAATCTGTATTTGTTTCAAGTTCTTTGCCTAAATGTTGCCAATTATAACATTTCAAATGCGGACTTTGACATTTTAAGGAAAATTCCAAATTGTTTTTTTACATGCCCATAACTTTTTGTCTTTAAACTTACAGACCTACCTTTTCGTATATGGTTTACCCTTTATAATACAAATGCGCGTACCAAATTTGGTTGCCCTTACGTTGTTATTTCTGGAGATATAATTTTATTCCGAAAGAAAACGCAAAATTTTCCGGGGAAACCTGGACCGATTTTCCTGGCTAATGAACTTATCCAAGCCACTTGCAAAAGGAAGGTACTCAGAAAGTTTGATCAAATCGGCCCATTATTTTTTGAGTTTTCGGTGTGATACATATACATACATACATACATACACACACACACACACACACACACACATATATATATATATATATATATATATATATATATATATATATATATATATATATATATATATATATATATATATATATATATATATATATATATATATATATATATATATATATATATATATATATATATGCCTTGTTTTAGGTTCGCACTCATCTTGTGGATGCAACATCTGTACCGATCTGAATTTGAAATCAGGATTCTGATGTTTTTTCGAAGCGCCTCGGTGGTTCAATGGTAAGAACGTGTGCCTCTGAACCGAAGGTTACTGGGTTCGATCCCAGGGTTCTCTTTTCAGTTTTTTAGTACATACTGTAACATTAACATCAACCGAGGATCTGGCATTGTATTTGAGCAAGTTGAATGTTTGCACGTTCCGCCCTTCGGAGGGCGCGTAAAGTGTCGGTTCCGTGTCCATGCGATGTTAGGCACGTTATATATCCCTACCCTCCTTACAGAAAGACAGGGGTTCGACTAAATTTCCACGATAGTAAGGTGAAAGTGCTCTCTGGCGTCGGTGATTGGCCATAAGCGCGGAAGTAGACCGACGTTAAAGAAAGAAACACACGCGCACACACACATGTTTTTTCGAAATTTTCTACACAACACTGTTTGTTAAATTGCCTTTCAATGCTATTATTTTTTGGTATATTTCTGAGCTGATGTTTATTTATATTAGAGCATTAATTTTATTTGTAGTTTTATTTGTTAGGGGGGTTTTGCATTTTGAAATGTTATCTCCAATGACATGTTGGCTTAGGCGACCAAAATAAGTTCTGGGTGGTTGCCGCCTTTCACAACACAAGTTAGCATAACTTCTTTATGCAGCCCATATAATTTCTATAATTCCGGATATGATTTTTTTACATAATCTGTCAAATTCATTTCCTTATCACATGGCGACCTGCTTTGTGCCTAATAAATTTTGTATCGCTGCTTAAAGATAGCCAAGTCAGATAAGTCATGAATATTACATAGCTGGATTCGTTATTTTTCACTCTTTACAATGGTATAAAAATCCAATATGGCGCACATAAGAGAAACAAAAGTTGGCCATATGGAAAACCAACGTCTAGATAAATTCAAAACTATTCGTTTAATTGCTCATGGTCAGTTATGTAAAATTAACAGTTTTAGGCACAGTCGATTTAATAATAAAAAAGTCTGGACGCAGCAAATGCGTTATGCTAGTGAATTTTCGTAACAATATTTTTAATGGCAAATATGTCGTGTTTTTACAAGAAGGACATTTGGTTTACAGTATAACCTATATAGTACTAACAATGTACCATATTTCATTAAAATAGCCTTTATTGTTTCAAAAAGTACACACATTTTCCTAAAATAAACTTTAAATATTGGCCAATGTTCTAGTTCGCGCTCATTTGAGGAAATCTTTTTGAAATTCATAAGTCACCGTTTTCTTAATTACGAATTTTTTCTACGAAAATTTGATAAAATATAGACTATTAAACCATAAACTTATAATGGAAACTACTGCCGAGGCATCAGAAAGAGGGTCTATGGAAATGTATTTTCCGAAAATATTTTAGTAAAATGAAGGACGATGATAACTGAAGCTAAAACTTAAGGCTTTGTGGAACACACTTATTACGCCATTTTTTCGACATACTCCGTATTTGCTTCAAAATCGTTGTCTGAATGTTACAAATTTTGGCGTTTCAAATCGCGACTTTGACGTTTCAAAAAGAAAAATTATAAAATTTTCAAAATATTTTTTATGTTACT
Source organism: Tillus elongatus (assembly GCA_964006375.1). Classification (NCBI taxonomy): domain Eukaryota; kingdom Metazoa; phylum Arthropoda; class Insecta; order Coleoptera; family Cleridae; genus Tillus; species Tillus elongatus. The sequence goes on along the minus strand of OZ023265.1, from coordinate 75,071,151 downwards.
TCTTGACCTTTTTTGGCCAAGAAAACTAAACCGTTGTATGTAATACTCAATTGGTTTTGTTAGTCACACAAAATATTTTGTTTTTGTGCTTTCCTCTGATCGGCAGTGGCACCCAATTTTTTTCTCTTTAAATGCCTATAACTTGTTTTTCTTGTAACGTAAAGGCCTGAATTTTGGCGTGTAGGGTAAGTTTGATAGTGGAAACGTATACATAAAATTGGTTGTCATAGCTCTTTTATTTTCGGAGATACAAATGTTATCTGAAAGAAAATCTAAAAATTTCCCGGAAAAACTGGTCCGATTTCTGGTTAACGAACTTGTCCAAGCCACTTACAAAAGGAAGGTACATACCAAATTTCATCAAAATCAGCCTATTATTTTTTGAGTAATCGGTGTGATATATATATATATATATATATATATATATATATATATATATATATATATATATATATATATATATATATATATATATATATATATATATATATATATATATATATATATATATATATATATATATATATATATATATATATATATATATATGTGGGAGATCTCTCTGAGGCCTAGGGTTGAACACACTGAGACCTCACAGACGATCTCCGGCTAGATTTAGGGAGTAGGCAGATTGAGGACCCGTAATCGAGCTACAACAACCTAACCCACCTTTGTCCACCGCTCTAAGGAGTAGGCAGATTGAGGCCTTAAAGTGTCCTTACATATTTCCTTTACCCACCTTTGTCCCCCACTCTAAGCAGTAGGCAGATTGAGGCCTCAGAGTGTCCTTACATATTTCCTTTACCCACCTTTGTCCACCACTCTAAGGAGTAGGCAGATTGAAGCCTTAGAGTGTCCTTACATATTTCCTTTACCCACCTTTGTCCACCACTCTAAGGAGTAGGCAGATTGAGGCCTTAGAGTGTCCTTACATATTTCTTTTACCTCTTGAAAATGGCTCCAAAACAGGAGCCGAAACGTCGAGTTTTCATAAATTCTGGACGCGCCCACTAGTGAGCCACTTAAAAGTGACCACTGTGTATATAACCAAGAAGATAGCAACTATGAATATTTTTTTTTTCATAACTCTTAACAATGTTATAACCTCTTTGCAGCTTCTAAATAAAATGTTTCTCTGCCTTCTTTAAACCATTTGTTTGCATTTACTCCACTTGCACTTCATTATCTGCCGAATTCCCCCTCAAGTACTGGATCAGTCTATAGCAGTAGCAATAACGGTGAAGCTAGCGCCAGACAAGTTGGCTCTTTTTTCCAACTCCGAAATCTAGCAACCATTTCATATCTCTTCTTGGTTTGATTACCAAACCTCCTCGACCTTATGGCTGAAGGTCATAATGCTGTAGATACCTTGACCCGAACATTTTTGCTTGAAGACTCCCAAAAGTCTTACATTCGCACGTGTAGTTGCTGTGATATTTCTTCCGTCTCAGCACATTCCTGGCAAATGGAGTGGCTCTCGACACACACTAATGTAAGGTGTCTTCTGAGACCGCAGTGGTCTATTAGCATTACACAGCGAAGTCCAGTACGACTCTTACGAAGAAGCGAAACAGTCTTAGTTCCATCTTATCTCCTCACATCGTCTTCTACAGTCACTAACCGACCTCTAGTGGTCAATAGTTCATTGAGTCCATCTGTCTAGGTATTCTAAAACCAGTTTTGTCTTTATGCCTATAGCAGGTTTCGTATCACAAGCTGAGAGCAAATCCTTGCAAGGTCATTAGTTTTCATTCCCCGCTACACCACAGTATCCCAGCATCCAATATAATATATACCTCGTTGTCATGGCAGCTTCCCAAGACGTGAGCTTACTCCTGAACATGATTGTCAAGACTCCGGGCATGCAGATCGCCTGGAGTGCTGCCTGGCTATCCGAGCGAATGTATGCACATTCCTCGGAGCTTGCCCTTTCATGTTGACAAATAGCTACAGCCAGAATAGTATGTACATTCGTTTTGAATGCCGTGGTTTATGAGCCTAGTTTGTAACTTTTTCCGCACCTCCAAGCTATCGATTTATATTCCCGCCATGGAGGGGTACTGCGTTTCAAGTCGTGATCCGTTAGTAAAAGGGACCAGAGTGTCAGCATCAAAAACAATTTGATTACGCTCTCATCCCTTGTAATGATCGTAAGGGTATATGCCCTAGTCAGGCTAATCCAATCTCTTACATTTTACACTTTGGTGGCGGACACTGAAATGTCCTTTTCCACCTCCTTGGCTAACTTCTTTAAAATGCGGTAGGACTGTTGCGCGAGCATACTATAGTGCGTTGCTAACTAAATTACACAAAAATTGTGGAAAATGCACGGAAAACTGGCCGCGATTGTGTGCTCTTTTTGCAAGACAGCGCTCCTACTCACAAGTCGTAGACTGTACTACAAACCGTTATTAAAATTTATTTTGACTTGGTTGATCGCCCGCTATATTCTCTGGATTTATCACCGTCAGCATTTATTCCCAAAGCTCAAAAACATTTGAAACGTAAATGATTTTGGACAAACAAGGAAGTCATGTGTGCCATTGAGGAGTGGTTTGGAGACCAAGGTAAAGAATTTCCGTGAGTTAAAGAGTTTAGAATTGCTTTAATCTGCTAAATGTTAGAGGAGATTATGTTGAATAAATATATATTTTTTAATTACTGCTTTGTATGTAGGGGCGAGATAACTCGAAAAGTAATTGACTGATTTTAATAAAACTTGGCAGGTATCTTTTGTAAATGGTTAAGAAAAACCTTAGCCAACATAGGCTCTATAGTTACTGCGGAAATAACAGTGACAGGACTGTTTTCTTTGAAAGAGTACGCATAAAAGAACGTAGTCCGCTATTTCAAGTCATAACATTGTAACTGTCCATAATTCCAACGTTATTTTCGAGCAAAGGAAAATAAGTAAATATTAGTCGTATTAATAATAAATTACATTTTAATTGTGGACACCAATGAAAGCAAATAAAAATGATTCTGTTTTGAAAGTGTAGCTAATTATTCACTAATAACCTCGTGTTTGAAGTTTCGTCAAATTATCCCCCCACAAAATTAATATTTGGAAGGTAAACTTGAATAAATGGAGTGTGATGGTTTATGTTTACATGTAATTTTCCCTTCTAAAAATAAACGAATCTACCATTATATAGGGATGTGCAACAGTTGTACCAATCCCCACGTTGTGCAGCATGTGTGTTGCTGAGGCTGAGATTGAGGTATGTGAATATGGCACTGCAAATTCTATTTCTTGTAAGGAATGTTTTATATGATTTTTTTTCTCATTTTTTCACCTAGAGATTTCCTTATACGGACACGGACGACTTTTTTCATTAACTTCTCGATACCGACCTCTATTTACTCATTTGCGTTTGCTCAATCAGTCATCACCTACATTTTCATAAGGTCTATGTGGTTCTCTATACACATACGAGTATTTTATTTGTTACATAATATTATATTTATTATTGTAAAAATTAATAAAGGAAGTATACAGGGACACTTTGCTTCATGCCTTGGGGCCTGTCAAGGCAACTTTCCAACGATCACAGGTGGCCACGGATAGGTGGGGTGTAACATTTGGATAAACAATAAGTTTTACATTATCTACCTCAGATGTATCTTAATACTATATACATAATTGCATACATACGCGCATAAATACTTTCTCGCTCTCTCTCTCTCTCTCTCTCTCTCTCTTACACACACACACACGTACACGCACGCACACACCCAATTGCACCAATTTGTTTACAAAATAATATACAATTATTCATATATACACCTATACTATTTATGTTGTTACTTTAAACCACACGATGTATTTGGTTATTCTTAATAAATTCTCTAACCTCCATTAGTAGTCTATTATTTTATTGATTACTACAGACATCAGTTGACTAATATTAGTTGGTAGCAGAATTGAATGTTTGATAGCTGGTCTGGTCAGCCTATCAATGTGCACAATATGTTTTTGACAATTAAAAAATAAACGATTTATGTCGCAAATCCTCTTTCCATCACACTCGTGTGGATTATCTACCAGTTTCACCTTGAACAAATGTAATTTAAAAGCGTCCTACTATCATTCTAGCTAACGAGGTATAGAGATGTCTAGGTAAATCCACCACAGGTGTTTTAAGAGTACCAGTTAATACGTGTTTGTGTTCTTCCCTTTTCTTTTCCATGTCTTCTTTTGCTACCACTATGTAGTCTTCGGCTCTAACTAGTTGATAACTTTCACCTTCCTGGCCACCTTTCTTCGCTAGTTGATCCCTTCCCTCTGATGCCTGCATGACCTTTAATCCAGACAAGTACACATCTTTTTCCATTTCTTTCCAAATTATATAACTGTGTTTTGATTTTGCAGCTGATTGGATTGACAAATATACTTTCCGTGTTGCTGAGTGTTGTGATATATGCTAAGAAGTCTGTAAAGATAAAATATTCATCGAATGGATCTGTCATGGCTATGTCGAGGGCCTTAATACTGCTGTTATTTCGGCTGTGTAAATTGAAATTTTCTTATTAAGTTTAAACAACTATTTTTTGTTGTTGTAGTCACAATATACTCCAGCCGCGGTGCGCTCTTCTGTTTTGGAACTATATTTAAGATTAAAGCGGCTTTTGGATGTTTGTTTCGTATATCTCCATAATAGGACATTATTTCTGTATTCAAAATCTGCTGTTTAGGAACGATTGTTGATGGTGTAGTTTCTACTACTTGATATGGTGTATTGTATATTTTACTTCTGCAAAGTTTTATGTCAAAATTTAAATCTGCTATATTTTTATAAACATCTGCTAGAGGGGTTAAATTTTTATTTTTCCAATATTGGCCTGTTATGTTGTATAAGTGCAATACATGGATACGGTAACATAGAACGGTGTTAATGACATCCTGTTTGACTAGAAATTTCCTAGCCAGGAAGGATCATCTAACATGCAACGGAGGCTCCTTGCTCAATGTTAATATTGGTTCGATTAGAGTAGATTTGATTAACATATGTACAACTATTAAAGCTTTATATTGTATTCTGTCGATTTTTACAAGAAAATTGTTACAAGCTGACCCATAAAATATGGAGCCATAGTCAATTCTTGATCTTGTGTAGGCTTAATATAATACCATGGCTGTTTTTGGAACGGAACCAAATTTCTTCCTCGTTGTCATTCAGGATGTTCAAACTCTTTTCAGATTTGTTGACAGTCTGATTTATATTTTCTTTCCAGGATAGCTTCTGATCAAGTACTATACCCAAATATTTGTAGTTATTAGGGCAGGGTTAATTCAGATCCAAGCTTAATATGGCTGGCTTGAGTAGTTATATCACAGGTAAAAATGACGACCGCTGATTCTTCTGCAGATAAAGTGAAGTTACCATGGAACAAGTATTTTTAAGTCGTAGCATCGTGTGGGTTAAAGCGTCCATATATTTTTTGTAATTGTTTTTCTGGGTATATAAGCAGAAATCATCAGCATATTGCATTGCTTAAATACTTGGATCAAAAAAGCTATGAAAGTCCATTGTATAAATGTGAAATACAACTGGGCTCAGTACCGACCCTTGTGGAAGCCCCATGTGAATGGTTCTTAGATGCTGATATACACCGTTAGCGTTAACGTACACAATAATATTAGACAATATATTGACGATATTAGAAGCCATCGCCTTTGGTATACGTATACTGACGATTCTTTCAATGAGAATATCTAATATGACCTTCTCATAAGCGCCTTGTATATAAAAAAAAAACTCGACCAAGTAATTTTCTGAAAAGCTAACCTGTATATCAGCAACCAGAGATGCAATGCAATCCAAAGTTCCTCTGTATTTCCTAAAACCAAATTGTTGACTTGGAAATACTTTCTTATTTTCCAAAAACCACTCCAGTCTTTATAATTAATTTAATTTAATAATTTTGGGAACTGTATTTCTTTCTTGTGCTTTTTATTTTGTAAATGTAAGCTCTGAGTGACAGTAATATTGTTAGCGTTTTTGGTTGATAACCTGGTGACATCTAGCCGACTACGCATAGTTTGTTGATTTATCTTTTTATTAGACAAAGTAGGGAATTCATCAGTATAATTCTCTAAAGGGGTAAAAAAGTTGCGAGTTTTTACTTTGTTAGCAAAAAGAGACGGATTATTAAGTCCTTTTTCTGCTTCCTGGAATGATACATTATGCAATGTCATGATACGTCTTCGTTTTTTATATGCAGAGCAATCTCGGGAAGTTGAAAAATGCTCATTTGTTTTGCAATATATGCATTTTACATCGTTTTCGCATATGCTGATATGCCCATCTCCGCATGTTTTGCAGATGCTGCGCTTGTTTTTACACAGAAATGAATGCGTAATGAGTGACCGTAATGAAGACATTTAAAACATGGCATGACAGGTGGTATATATGGGACCACCCCGCAACGTACTCTATCAATATATATCAATATATACATATGATGGTAACTCTGAACCCCTAAATGTTATAATTACCATTTCCCTAGGTATTATAATACGCTCGCCTAAATTGTTGGTAATTGATCTAAACATTCTTTTAGAGTTGTGTCCACATTCTCTTATAAGGCAGTTTAACATATTTTACCAAAACGTCAGGGGCCTCAGGACACGAACCAATGACGTTTACTCCTTTGTATGCTCGCAGGCATGCCCTCTTGACTGTTTAGCTTTCACTGAGACTTGGCTGGATAGTGACATTTATAGCAGCGAACTGTTTAATGATCAATATATAGTCTATAGATCCGATAGGGATTTTTCTTCCTCTTGCAAGACTAGGGGAGGAGGTGTTCTGCTTGCTGTGCACGCTCGCTTTGCTACTCGTCGCCTTGATATTCGGAGGGACGGTGGCGGACTGGATGCTCTTTCTGCGATTGACATTGTGGGAGTCAGAGTCTCGGATCATCGGGCCTCGCTTAATGTTAATGTTTTTGTTGTTTACATACCTCCCAATACTCCAGTTAACGACTACTACCTCTTATTTGAAGCTCTCGAATCCCTGTGCATAAAATATGGTCGTGAGACACTCCTAGTTGGTGATCTTAACATGCCCGAATATGCTTCTTGTCGTCAGAACAACCCCTCCGCTCGTGTGTCTGCTTTTCTGAATTTCTGTAATCTACTACTCCTTGAACAGTTTAATCATGTTGAGAATATTAACAACAGGATTCTCGACATGGTTTTGTTTACAGACACTTGCTTGGTGGGGGAGGCTCTTGATTCGCCCGTGATTCCTGATGGTCATCATCCCCCCTTATTTATAGAGGTTCCGGTCGAGGGTTCAGTGGTCTCTTCCCCTGTTGGTAACGCTAGGCAGAGATCATATAATTTTCGAAAATGTGATTTTGTCAGATTGTATGCGGAGCTTGGCGGCTTGTGCTGGGATGGCATGGATGGGTTTCAGGATGTTGATTCTATGCTAGACTTTTTCTATTCCAGAATTTACGACTTATTTGATCTGTATGTTCCCATGACTGCTCCAAAAACATGTAGTAGGTATCCCCCGTGGTTCTCTAAAGAAATTAAGGTTAGTATCAAATATAAATATTCACTGTGGTGTAAGTTTAGGAAGTCTGGAAATGTGGAGTTTCTGGATAGATTTAGGGAGCTGAGACAAAAACTTAAGGGGGACATTTGTCTTTCTCGAGTAAACTACTTTCAGAGGGTTGAAAGAGAGATTAGGTCTAATCCCAAAAAGTTCTGGAACTGCTCTTCTCGGCGCCATCAAAACTTTTCTATTGGAAATTCATCTAACCCGCAACAGGCAGTGGACAGTTTTGCTTCTTATTTTGCGGGATTTTCTGGTTCCACCTCCACCTCATCACCTACAGCCGCCAGCCTGGCTTCGGGCGACATCACAGTGTTCTTTGTTGATGACTTTACAGATGATGAAATTATTACAGCTGCTAAGAGAATTAAGGCTAACATGACCTGTGGACCTGATCTAGTTCCTGGCTTCTTGGTGCGTGACTGCTTGTATGCTTTCTTGACTCCACTTAAGAAAATTTTTAAACTGATTCTTAGATCTGGAACATTCCCCGCGATTTGGAAGCTGTCACGTGTTCTCCCTGTCTTCAAGGCAGGGGATAGTGGTGATCCATCAAACTATCGACCAATTGCCATACTATGTGTCTTCTGTAAGATTTTCGAGGCCTGCCTTTTTCGGCGAATACTGTTTCACATCAAAAACAGACTCTCTATTTCTCAGCATGGCTTTATTCCGGGGAGATCGACTGTAACAAATTTAGTTGATGTTACACAGTTCATTTCGTCCGCCCTCGACCGCTCTTCACAGGTTGATGTTGTGTATACTGATCTATCTAAGGCCTTCGATTGTCTAGATCATTCTGTTCTTATTGACAGGATGAGGGCTATCGGATTCTCTGAGGGCTTGCTTGGCTTGTTCAGGTCTTACCTGGATGGAAGGAGGCAATTTGTTGAGGTTGGGGGCTTCAGGTCTGACACCTATCACATAACTTCGGGAGTGCCACAGGGCTCCATACTCGGTCCATTACTGTTTAATATATTTATTGACCCAGTTAAACATGTTTTGCATGTTCCTTTCTTAATGTATGCAGATGATATTAAGATTTTCGCAAATATTTCGAGTGTTGATGACTGTTTGCAGCTCCAGAGCTGTCTTCAGATCCTTGATGAATGGTGTTGTCGGAGTGGTCTTTCTGTGAATGTTTCCAAGTGCTGTGTTATGTCCTTTACTCGAAATAAGCATGCAATTACTTTCGGGTACAATATAAGAGGGCTCCCACTTGATCGCCCCGGGACAGTCAGGGACCTTGGAATTGTTTTTGATAGTACTCTATCTTTTAGACCACACTATGAGCAGACTGTCAGTTCTGCCTACAAAACTCTTGGATTCCTGATAAGAAACAGCAAAAATTTCTCACAGACTGACACCCCCCTCCTGCTCTTTCGTTGTTTGGTTAGGTCCAGACTTGAATATGGCTCAGTTGTGTGGGCTCCTACTTATGAGATACATGTGGCAAGCCTGGAATCAGTGCAAAGGAAATTTCTAAAATTTCTTAGCTTTCGTGAGGATGGTCGATATCCTTCTATTGGTTTTCCTCAGGAGGGCTTACTTCTTCGCTTTGGTCTGCAGAGTCTGTCGATGCGCAGGCAGTACAGTCTCGTTACATTTTTATACAAACTGGTTAATTATGTGTTCGATTGCCCTAATCTGCTTCAGCAACTTAATTTCAATGTGCCTCGTATTGCAGCACGTTTTCCAGGCACATTCTATCTCCCGACTGCTCGTACACGATTGCTGCGAGCGTCTCCAATTTATCAGATGTGCAATGATTACTCTGTTGTGCAAGATAGCTTAGATATTTTCTCATGTAATATATCAGAGATAAAAATGTTTTTCAAACCGATTTAATTTGTAACTCTCTTTTGTGTAGTTTATATGATTATTGTTTGTTATTATGTTTTGTATATCGGCCCATCCTTAGTTTGGCTTTGAGCTGTTGGATGGTGTATGAATAAATAAATAAATAAATAAATAAATAAATAACTCATTTTTTATATGTTAAAGGAGAAGCTATATAGGATATTAGTCGTTTCTGTTTTAAAATAGTAGGAGAAACTAGATTAGGTTATGCTAATAACAACAAAAATGCATCCAATGTAATTCGGCTAGAGGTAGCCAGCCTCAGAGAACATTGTGAGCTGTACGACCGAGTGGGCATCTCGGTGCGTCTCGTGTTGTCACGACAGATCTCATTTTTATTAATAAAATACAAGTTTTCTAGCGATGCTACAAAAAAAGTGGATAATTTTTAAGGCTTGATGGGTACGGCAAACAGCGCCCTTTGTCCGCTAGAACCAAGTTGGGATTGAATTGTCTTTATCACCACGAAAAACTCATCTGTACCAAGACAGTAAGTTAGATAATTTTCTAGATATCAAGATAAATCGAAATCAAATTCCCACTTTAACACCCTGTATCTCTTAAAATATAAATTTTTGAGATGAGGTAGGCTTAGCTAGATCGTAATATTTTAATGTTAGGAATTTACTGCTGCCCTATGTACCACCACTTTTCAACCAGCCTGTATACACATCACACATAATATATCATAACGCATTGTGCACAATGGCTGGTGAACTGGGCTAAAGCAACAGAGTCAGACTATAGATCTAAACTTCCCAACCCTTACCATTCAACCCTCTGGCTGTCAGGCCTGAGAGCAGCGAGCTTTAGCTAAGAGCTTTGGGCCACAATCCGCGCTTTGATTACAAAGAAATGCAATGGAAGCGTGACGTGTGTCAATTACACAGCACGTGCTCGCACGTGTCGGCCTTGGAACTGGTGAGGCTGACCGCTTGGCTGTTGGAGGGGCAGGTATTTCTCGTTATTATTTTGCCGTTTTTAATGCCACTTGTATTAACTAATGATTAAACTATATTTATGTGTGGCAGGGCTAATGAGATCAATGAGAGATAGTAAAGTGTTCTAAAGTTTGTTACATTTTGACGAGGGTGAGTCTGCTCATCGAATAAACAATTTCAGTTGTTCGTAATTAAGTAACTAAATCAAAATTTTAGACAGTTTTAGCGAATTTTCGTAGAAAAAATTCGCCTAAAAGAGATCGCGACTTTGAGATAAAACAAATATTCTAGTGAGCATGAATTGGAAACCCCAAAAACCCATTTTCAAGATCAGTTAAAATTTGAATTTTTGTTGTATATATACATAATGTTCCTTTTGAAAATAGATTAAATAACTTGATTAGCCAGGAAAATCCGAACAATTTTCCCGGCAAAAGTATATTTTCGAAATAAACAAAGCTATTTCAATAAAATATGGTACACATGTTGATGTTATAGAGATTATAGCATCCACCAAATTTCAAGTTCTAGCTTAAAATAAATCGAGTTTTTAAAGGTATAAATGAAAGTTCGCCCCCATTACGTACTTGCTGTATCTAGAGTTTTTCCTGTATAAAGGTTTGAATCATTATCAAAAAAGTTTTCATAGGAAAAACTTTATTGGAATCTAAACAGTTCTGTTGTCATTTATATGCAATAGAAAAAAAGTGGCTTTCAAAACCCGAAGTGTGTGACACTTACCTAAATGGTGTATGTTTTAATAAAACACCATCAACAATTCCATAACGATACTACCTTTAAAAACTGTCTATATTCAGTGTACCAGTAAGAAATAAGTTTTTGTAGAAGGGCCGAATGCAATATACGATTATAGGTTTTGGGAAGGTGTGAATGTCTTTAATTTTCAGAACTGTAGAGCCTTCCTTTTAAAATTGAAAATGATATTTAAGTAGTAGTAGTAGTAGCAGTGGTGGGGAGGCTGACGCCAGGCAAGTAGGCCACAATGGGCCCTTTTTGACAGCCCCGGCAACCCAGCAACCATGCTCTACACTTCCTCGGTTCCGTCGCCAAACCGCCTCGACCTCGCAATTAAGACCATGACGGTCTTCCATTGGACGGTACTTACCTGATTCCTCTGCAGGTTCCTCGAACCGAACAGTTCTGCTCGAAGACTCCCAAAAGCCTCGCATTCACACTGGTAGTGGTAAGACGTCTCTTCATTCTCGCCGCATTCCTGGCAAATGGGATCCCTCTCGACACCTATCAATGTGAGGTGTCTTCTAAGGTCGCAGTGACCTGTCACCACCCCAAGGATGCGGCGAAGCGCTGGTCGACTCCTACCGAGTACCCAGACAGTATTTTCTCTGTCTGGCCCCTCCACGGAATCCCTCGCCTGCCTACAGCCACCGGCCGACCCCCAGTGCCTCTCCATGGCCTCCTCAGTCCACCTGTCCAAGGCGATAGAGACCGTCCTACTTATGCCTATCGCAGGCTTCGGGCCACAGAACGGCCGCCGGGAACCAAGTCTTGCGAGATCATTCGCCACCTCCATCCCCATAGGTCACAGTGTCCCGGAACCCACACCAGTTGCACCTCATTTGTCCTGGCTAGTCCTTTAAGGGCGTCAGCGCACTCCTGAACCAGTGTTGACCTAATTCTGGCCGCGCACACTGTCCGGATGACCGCCTGGCTATCCGAGCAAATGCATACACATTTTTTGGGGCTCATCCTTACATCCTGTCGATGGGCTACAGACAGGATAGCGTACACCTCCGTTTCGAATGCCGTGGTATATGCGCGCAGAGAATAACTCTCGCGCACCCCCAAGGCTGTCGATGTATATTTCTGCCCCAGAGGATTGTTGATCCTCCAGCCACGATCCGTCGGTAAAACAGACCAGGCTTGCTGGGTGGAATGCAACCTCATTTCCCTCCACTGATCCCTACTGGGGATTCTGAGGGTATATGACCTAGTCAACCTAATATCGTCCTCTGCATTCCGTACCTTGATGGTGGAAACCGGAATTTTCTTTTCCGCCTCCTTGGCGACTCTTGCATGTCCTATTATTGGTCCCTCTCCGCACCAGTTTCCAGAGTCTCGCATTCTAAGATGCGACGCCATAGCCTCCCTTCTGATACAGATGGGAAGAGGTGTCAGCATCAGCAACATCTCTAGAGCGGCTGAGGGTGTCGTCCTCATAGCGCTCGTGATACCCAGGACTGCCAGCATTTGGAGTTTGGCCAGCTTCTTGGTAGTAGTTTGGTTCATACCACACCACCACACCAACGCCCCATAGAGGATTCTCGGCCTGACGATCGCAGTGTAAATCCAATGAAGGATCCGTAGATTAAGTCCCCAGGTGCTTCCTATCACTCAACGCAGCTGCCAGAGGGTCGCTACTCCCTTCCTTACTACTTATTCTATTTGCGACCCTCATGTTAGTTTGGAGACCAGAACCACGCCCAGATATTTGACCTCCCGCACTAAACCTAAATGTTTTCCAAACTTCAAGGGCGCCCTGAACCTCTCCATATTCCTCTTCTTGGTGAAAAGAGTTTACGGAGAGTCCCAGCTCACCACACCACCTTTCAATTATGCTACAGGCAGCTTGCATGCACTCACAGACGACGCCGAGGAATCTGCCGGTAACTAAGACCATCCTATCATCAGCGTACGCCTGTGCGTAGAAGCCATTCTCGGAGAGCCGCTCCATGAGGCCGTCCATGACCAGACACCATAGATGAGGCAAAAGGCAGCTGCCCTGAGGACACCCGCCCGTCACCCCAACGTCCAGCCCCCAGCCTCTCAAGGTCAGCGAGACTCTCCTGTCCTCCAGCATGCTCGCCACCCAACTTATTATGGATCTAGACGATCCTCTGTCCTGTAGGGTGGCACAGACCGTATCCGTCCTTGCCCTATCAAAGGCCCCCTCCACATCGAAGAACACAGCTAATGTACTCTCCCTGTAGTGTAGGGCCCTTTCCACCTTTCTCGTCACAGCGTGGAGCGCCGTCTCAGTCGATTCCCCCGCTGGTACGCGTGTTGATTTTTATGGAAGGGGTGATCCCTGAGGATCCCTTCCAACACAAACCTATCTACTATCTTTTCCAATGCCTTAAGTAGGAAGGATGTAAGGCTGATAAGCCTGTACGCCTTGGCCAGCGTGTAGTCCTCATCTCCCGGTATAGGAATGAAGACCCCCTAACCCGGCGCCAGGCCTTTGGGACATTTCCTCACGCCAGGCTGGTGGTACTTCAACATTTGACAATTATGAGCTTGTTTTTCTTGCGTGGACGTGTTGGAGCAGATCTCATTTTAGAAACATTGAGTTTTGTAAAGTAGATGGCCTTGAACGATCGTTTCATTCGCTACAAATTGTTTTTATTTTATACAAGGTATAACTATATATACAAATATGCCCTCATATTTACATATATACAAAAATACAAACTACTTATTATAATCAGTGTCTTATTCTAAAATTATAATTTTGATAACAGAGTTAAACCTGTTTATTGTTATTATAACTTTTTTGGCATTTATTTTACTTCCACATCGTCACAACGTGTATCTCATCGCCGACAAAAATTTCAACTTTTTTTAGCCTGAAACCAACCTTGGATTTGGGTTCTAGTGGTCCTAAACAGCGCCCATTTGTAGAAATTTTTTCAAAATTCCAAAGTCGCGATCTCCTCATTAGTGATTTTTTTTTAAGGAAAATTCACTACAAATGACATCCTGCAACCTGCAAACTTCACCCATACAGTCAACTCCCTTCGAGTGACAGTTGCAATCCTAAAAATTTTTAATAGGAAGTCGGAGCTTGTGATACCTCATTTGAAAGATATCTCCATTCTATTAAAAAATTCTGTGTTTTCCAAATACTAACAGTAAAAAAAGAAATTCATCTAGTTGACAAACTTCTCGACAACACACGAAAAAAGTAACAACTAATCGCGTTTCCTTCTTGACAATGGAAACCTCTAAGGGAGGGTTGGATTATTTGATATAGGTAGGTTGGCTGGCCATATTTTGTCTTACATACACGGAGGTTTGACACTGTGTTTCGACACTGAAACAGGAACCCCCCCCACCTCCCCCCCCCCCCCCCAACACAAAATAATAACAAAAAGTTTTGCGCCAGATAAATAGCGTTCGTATTTTTATAAACATATATTGTTTTTCAAATACGGCTCCGATGATTTTTCTGCAGAACTAACAATTCTATTTATATATGTATCTTTCCGATAAGAGTGGAATGACGTTGTGAAGAGAGGCAGTGTAACATTGCCAACTTGTCAAGTATTTTCGGTTATGTCTGTATTTTCAAAGCAAACCTTTTCAGTAGTTCATTTTATATTTTAGTAAATTCGCATTGATTTGACTTCCAAACATCATCATGCGCAAACAATTTGTGAGTTTTTGACATATTTTGCGAAGAAGATGTGTCATAAGATTAGGTTAAAGAGTATTGCAGCTAGAACATACAAAGTGCATATACTTTTTATAATTTGGGTATCTCTGTTATTGACATGAAATTAAAACGAGAGAATGGTATACATCTTTAAATTTATACATTTCATAAATAACACTTCGGAAGACAGTTTGGTGAAAATCATCGAGATCTGCAACTCCCTTGGTTCTTTGTCGTATTCTCCATGAACTTCTAAGTACTGCACCTTTGTTACATTGCACTACTGTTTACTGTTTACGATTGAGGTATTTTTAACTGAGCTGCAACTCTCTGCAAATAATAAAGCCAATTAATTAGCTATTTAGCAACAGAACCTACAATTCTGGCATACAATAGACAATTTGCATGTTTTTAGTGGATTTTTATTTAAAAAAATTCACTAATAGAGAGGTATCGATGGTGAAACTTTGCAAACATTTTTTAAATGAGCGCGAACTAGCACCCCTAGAACCCATATCCGGGGTCAGTTTCAATTTTTATATGTTTATATATATATATATATATATATATATATATATATATATATATATATATATATATATATATATATATATATATATATATATATATATATATATATATATAACCGATAACTCAAAAAATAGTTAACCTATTTTGATGAAACTTGGCAAGTACCTTTCTTTTATTAATGGCTTGGATGAGTTTGTTAGCCAGTAAAATCTGACAAGGTTTTCCGGGACAATTTTGAGTTTTCTTTCGAAAAAAAATTTTTTCTCCGAAAATTACAGTTATTTTAATGAAATTTGACGGATATGTTGCCTTGCGAAAGACCTTCCTACGCACCAAAATTCAACTTTCTGAGTTTATAAAAAATTGAGTTATTCAAATTTTTAATTTTTTAGAAAAAAAAATTTCTTTGAAAATTACAAAGTTATTTTAATGAAATTTAATGGATACGTTGCTTTAGGAAATACCTTACTACTTACCAAAACTGAACTTTCTAAGTTTATATAAAATTGAGTTATTCAAATTTGAGGCATTTAATAAAAATTCACTACCATAAAGCACTTGCTGCGTCCAGAACATTTTTTTCTTATCACATCGGATAGACATCCCAAAAAGATGATTTTTAATATTTTTTTTCATTTCACATACAACAAAAATAACGACGCAAAAAAATATTTGAAAATGCGAATTTCATAATTGATTTCCAACACCATTATTTTTCTGGCATAATCTGTGACGTCACTGGACGGTAATGTCACAATGACGAGGAGCTCGCTTCTCTGTGTTTACATCACCACGATGTTGAGAAACAAGCGCACGTACTTATCATACCATAGGGAAAATGCCATTTATTCACTGTCCATGTACGTCACAACCAATAACGGAACGTTCGCGTTCACATGATAATAATTCGAAATTTTTTGATTTTAAAAGTCTTTTTCTATCCACTACATATGTTTTTGGGTATTTTCATGCATATAATAATGTTCTATGTATGAAAAACTATTAGGTAAATGTTAAATTCATGCAATGAAAAATCCATGCAAATTGTCTATTAAAACGTCAATTTATAAATAAGGTTTCAAAACTTTGGATACAGTTAGCGATAAGTTAATGCTACTTATGTCGTCTACACCAGTAAGATGTAAAAAGGGCTCTCCTTTCTCCTGTCACGTTCATATTCAAAATAGGTTATTAGTGATGCTACCATTTCTTGAGAATGACTTGGAAGGCGGTCTAGAGTCCAGGCATTGAAACAGTTTATGCAACAAATAACATTAATGGAACTTGTATCAGCCTCTAGGACTTTGTTGTTGTTATAAATGTTTAAGGAGATATAAATCAGCAATAAAAACAACTATCAATTCATGTCAAACGTCAGCATTATGTATAGAAATTATGCGATTTCACAACGTCGTGAAGGGTTGCCAATTTAGTTAGTTTGTTCTTAGGGCAGTATATGGCTAGAGCTGGTTGCTATTTGCACATTTTTCTGTGATTTTTAAATATTTCCGGGATATATCTGTCTGTACGATACGTATTGGTGTAATACGAACATACATAAATATGGATTGTTTGTTTTTTCCGATCACTATGTATTTCAATACATAAATTACTTGTAACTGTCCTGACAGGCAATGGTTTACAAATAAATTACTTATTTTTATTTTATATATGTGCGCACACACAAACCAACATTTGTCTTAGATTATAATTGTTATTAATTTCGTTACTACTGTTTATGCACCTAACTTTATTCTTATCATTATTATACTTAATTGGGATAAGACTGGGATACAATCTTTATGCCCTGGGGTCGATCAAGGCAACTTTGTATACACAGGGTTGCCAGTTTATACGAGTAAAATTTTTATTTCAGCTGTAATGTGATAGATTGGCTGTGAGAATTTAGATTTGTCTGTTGTTAATTTTTAATTACTAAAAAAGACGTAATTCCATTCTTATTGTAAAAATAGTACCTATAAGTGAAAGGAATCAAACGTTCCTAAAAAGTTGTTACCGTAATCGACTTGCTCCGTTTGCGTTTATTCTAATAGAATGTTACCAACGTTTACGTTAGATAACTGATAACATGATTTTGGGCAATGAGACGAGACCACCAGACGGAAAGTATTTGGAAATGTTAAAACATTTCTGAAACATTGCATACTAGTTTTTAACAATATTTTAAAATTGCCTAGATTTCATAATTCTGTAACATGCCATTATTGTTTGTTTTGTGGGTAGGTATTACCAAGCAAGAAAAAAATGTTGTACAGCCAGTTTCAGTATTACGTAGTTATTCTTAACTTCTTTTAATGACGAATGTATTTGTACAGCTTAAGTGAAAGTTGCTCCGCCAGTACCTATTAAATATAAAAGGTTATAGTAAGTTTACTGAAACCACAACCAATCAAAGATGCAATGCTTTGCTGAATTTGTAGTTATCTGTGGTTTAAATGACAACCTAAGCTAGATCATAGGTTGTGTAAAAGACAAAATTTTATAATGATTCAGTTTTACAAAGTAAAGGCAGATATAATCAACCATTAACCAAATTAATATGTATCAGAATATCAGATACACGTATTGCTGTAGATGGGGTAGAAATTATAACTTTACTACATCACACGTATCCTTTCCTGGTAGACGTATCTAAGACAGGAATACGACACGGAGTAAGGAATATAAGGTATAGGCTAACCCCATAGAGTAAGTGGTGTTTTATAGGCCAGAGGGCAGTCACAATCGGGCAGGCGGCAGGGGTAAGAGACAGGGGCAAGGCGTGCGTGACACATCTCCTCCTGCGACACTCGACAGTCCTTACGTAATCAAGTGTCCCCTGATAGGATGCGATATCAACAGGTCCTGGCTTTATCCTGCAAGCAAGTAGCATGAACGGGCCAAGGCAGGACTGCGACTCCAATGTGACAAGTGTCTCATTTTACAAATGCGCACTCGGGGGTATACACGCCCACATTACACCCACCTTTAATATGATTCTGGTCTGTAATAAAAATATATACCTGTAATCTAAGGCTTATTTATAGGGTAGTGTGGAATTTTTTATCGAATATATAGCTACGTTCTATCATAGATTATGGCTCGGTTTGCTCAGCGTATGATTCCAACTTGAAAGTAATTAAATGGATTCAGGATTCAGTAGAAAGCGATCGGAATGTGTCTATGCGTCCTGGCATCTCCACTTTGGGCAATATTAGCTGCAGCATAGGAGCCACCACTGCATACTCGACAAATATACCTAGCATAAAAGTTTCAATTGAGTCTTTGTGAGGTATAAACTAAAATGGCATTAATATATGGACAACTTAATGAAGATTGTCGATAGTGTCAAAAAAAACCACATATAGTGCTTCATTATGTGAAACTTTACACATTAAAGTACATAGGTGCTGCAAATTATTGGTGAATTTTTATTAAAAAAAATTCACTAATAGAGAGGTATCGATGATGAGACTATCCAAAAAATTTTTCAAATGAGCGCGAACTAGGACCCCTAAAACCCATATCCGGGGTCAGTTTCAATTGTTATGTTTATATATATATATATATATATATATATATATATATATATATATATATATATATATATATATATATATATATGTATATATATATATATATATATATATATATATATATATATGTATGTATGTATGTATGTATTCAAACGATAACTCAAAAAATAATCATCCGATTTTAATGAAACTCGGCAAGTGCCTTTCTTTTATTAATGGCTTGGATGAGTTCATTATCCAGGAAAATAGGACAAGGTTTTCTGGGAAAATTTTGAGTTTTATTTCGAAAAAAAATTTTTCTCCGAAAATTACAAAGTTATTTTAATAAAATTTGGTCGATATGTTGCCTTAGGAAGGACCTTACTACTTACGGAAATTCATTTTTTAAGTTTATAAAAAATTGAGTTATTCAATTTTGAGTTTTCTTTCTAAAAAAAATTTTTTTCTCCGAAAATTACAAAGTTATTTGAATTAAATTCGGTGGATTTGTTGCCTTGATATTGAAGTACACACATTTTGGATGAGGTTTTCTGAAAAACTCAAAATACCTCAGTCATGGGTAGGAGCATGTGGGAGCAGCTTCGAAACAAGAATATCATCTGGCCTCGGTAAGCATTCAACCATATACTAGGCAGAAATATATGCCATAAAAATGTGTGCATGGGAGATTAAACAAAACCGTTGGACACACAAAACGATAAAAACATTTTCTGATAGCCAATCTTATATAAAAGCACTTGGCTTACAGTTGAAACTCTGCCGCTAGTCTGAATATCGGGGCACTCGGACCTTGTTGATAATGTAGCAGCTAAAGCTCTTGTCAGAGGGGATGCAGAGGCTGACTATCACACATAGATATATATCAATGCTGTGCTCACTATATGGGATAGGAACCTGCGTTGTATATATCCTTTATGCGCAGCAAAACTCATCTTGAATACCTGGACGGATCCAACAAATTGGAGTGGGTTAATTCTGGCGGATTAAACCACTCTAAAACCTACATAAAGAGACTCTAAGAGTTAAGGGCTAAAATATTTATAGAGTTAAACAGGCAACAGCTGAGAACTCTGGTTGGCCTGTGTACAGAACATTGCCGCCTGCGTCACCACCTGCACAGAATTGGGCTTGGACAATAAACCAAGTGGCGAGTGGCGACTGTTTATGGAGAGTCCACAAACAGCAGAGCACGTGCTACGTTCCTGTCCAGCAGTAGGCAGAAACCGGCACTTGCTGACAAGACCCAACTTACACCAGAATATCTGGATCCACTTTCGCCCTTAAAAATTGTCGATTTCTGCAAGAGGTTGTACTTGATGGGTGAAATGTAAGATAATTAGGCGTGAACCACAATAAACCTTAAGGTCGTCGTAGATGGACTGAAATGGCCCGCTCACAACATTACCTAACCTAATGAAATGCCCCCAAAAGTTACGGGTATAATCGGGTGCTCCATTAAAAAAAAACGATGTGGTCGGCAATTTGCGTTATAACCTGAAGCGCCGGCGTAATATAAACACTTTCGTTTAAAAAATCAGGGACAGTTAGGTAGGCAACCAAATTTGCAGGAACCAACTGTAATTCTAACCGTTTAACGTCGGGTTTATTAGGGTAGAAATGGGCCAGGGCTAACAATTTACTAAATTGTTAGTTAGTTGTATACAGTCTCTATTTTTTTAACACTGTGTTATTTGGAGCTGGCGTGACAACATACTACTTGGTTCCGCAACTAGGTGGCGGCACGTCCACCACTCACTTGGTCGGTTAAACCGGTTGTGTGAAGGAGCTTGTAACATTAATGTAAAGGTAAATGCGATAACTTGCGGTTAACATATTTTACGGACCAAATGACGTCACACAATTTTAAGTTTCTTAAAGGTATCCATATTTAAAATATTATATACTCGTATTTTTCTATTAGCGAATTTTTATATAAACAATTCGTTAAAGACTCGTCACGAACCTCTAGAACACATATTCTGGGTTGGTTTAAAAATTTATGTTAACACACACACACACACACACAAATATATATATATATATATATATATATATATATATATATATATATATATATATATATATATATATATATATAGGGAGCAGGAGAGACAGACCGGTTTCGTCCTTCTTTGAACTCTTCAATATGCCATAACTCCACTCCAACAATTTGGCCTTCAGGCAGGCACTGCAACTTAATGCAGTGTAGAATAGTGCGAAGCGCCACCTCTGGTATTGTAACGTGTCTAGGTTCCACGTACACACAGTACAGTAAGAAGGAAGCTGTGGGAAGAAAACTCGCGAGCGCAACCATCTACTCAAATGGCTGATACCACGAAGGGCATTGAATTACAACATCATTCGCTAGCCACCATCACTTTTCTTCCCACAGCTTTATACTTGCTGTACTGTTTGTACGTGGAAGACTAGAACGGTCACAAAACCCGAGATGGCGCTTCGCGCTATTCTCCACTGCGTCAGATGGCAGTGCCCGCCGACTTGTTGGAGTCCACGTATGGCACACTGAAGAATCCAAAGGAGGACGAACCCGGTTTGTGTCTCATGCTCTGCCCCTTTACATCTTACCGCAAGTCCCGACAGGTGTAAAGTGATTGTGACTAGCGAGAGAATGGCCGTCATGGTATTAGCCAGGGGACTAGCGGTTTTCGCTCGCTAGTTTTCTCCCCCCAGCTTCCTTCTTGCTGCATCGTATATACGTGAAAGCTGATGTGAAAGCCTAGAATCGTCAGATAATCAGAGATCCGCTTCGCACCATTTTCCACTACACACGGCGATAATTTACAAAATAATGTCTGATTTTGCTGAAATAGTTTCCTTTTGCAAATAGATCAAGTTCTTTAGCCAGGAAAATCGGACCTTTTTTTCCGGAAAAGTTTTGCGTGTCTCGAATTTTTGTATATCTCCAAAAATAACAAAGCTATGGCAACCAACTAGCACTCAGGTTTCTATTGTAAAACGTTTAGATCTCTAACACAAAAAAAAACTTAAAAGCACTTTATGAACGAATGCTTTCGTGAATTGAAATATTTTATGAAAATTCTCCACCATAACGTTCTTGCTGCGTCCAGACCTTTTTAGGGAATTTTTCATTTAAAAAAATTGCCATTAGAGAGGTATCGATGGTGAGACTTTGCAAAAAAATTTTCAAATGAGCGTGAATTTGGGCTCCTGGAACCCGAAACCAATGTCCGTTTGAATTTATATATATATATATATATATATATATATATATATATATATATATATATATATATATATATATATATATATATATATATATATATATTCATATATGAGACATACTTGGTTCTCGAGTTGAACCGCGTCCAGAATTTATGAAAACTCGACGTTGCCGCTCCTGTTTTGGAGCCATTTTCAAGAGGTTAAGGAAACATGTAAGGACACTCTAAGGCCTCAATCTGCCTACTCCTTAGAGCGGTGGAAATATATATATATATATATATATATATATATATATATATATATATATATATATATATATATATATATATATATATATATATATATATATATATATATATATATATATATATCGTTCCGTCTACCTGCTTCGTTATCAGTGAAAATAGTAGTGGTCAATTAAGTGGGGGGCTTTGGTCACGGTACTTAAATGATGAGGAGGATTAAGAGGACCACCGGCATTTGTTGAGATAGATAATGCGGAAATAAAATTGTCTGTGGAATTTATTTTCTTTTTGTGTTTTTGCACTGAAGATATAATAGGTTTCCAAGTAGTCGGAAGGCGAAGACCATCATCTCTTTTATTTAAACAATCGGGACGTTTTTCAATCTTGATTCCTTCGCGGATAATTCTCGTGTTGAAGTTGTAAACCGGTGCTATTGTTTTGGCATTATCGAAGTCTATTTTGTGTCCTGTATGATATTATTATGCATAGCCAGCGCCGATGAGGGGTCGGATTTTCTAACTGCGAGGGTGTGTTCATATATTCTATTGTGGATGCGTCTATTTGTTTGTCCTACCTAAGTTCGGGAACAGTCGGAACAAGGAATTTCGTAAACTCCGTGGGATTCGTTTGGAATCGTATCCTTGGTAGTTTTTATCAGATTTGACAGTTTTTGCTCTGTTGTGAATACGGTTTTGATATTATGGGTTCTAAAAATTCGGCTGATTTTGTCGGTGACACCTTTAATGTTCGGTAAAAACGCTGTGTGTTGTTGTGTGGACTCTGTTTGTTCTTGTTGTGATGTAGTGGTTTGTTGTTGTGCGTTTCTAATGTTTCGTAGTATGTGATAATTCTCGTATCCGTTTTCTAGCAATGTCTGTCTTAAAAAGTTTAATTCTGTCTGTTTGTTGTTGTTGTCCGTTAGTCTAAGGGATCGTGTTACTAGTGTTCGAACCACGGAATTTAGTTGCGATGGGTGATGGTGAGATTGGGCGTTAAGATAACAAATAGTGTGGGTTGGTTTTCGGTAGACAGTGTAAGAAAATCCTCTGACTGGGTTTTTAGTGATGCGTACATCTAAGAAAGGCAAAGAAAAATTATTTTCTATTTCCATGGTGAACTGGACTTGGGGATTGATTTTAGTTAGGTAAGAAAGGAATTCGTCTATAGATATATTTCTGAGAATGTCAAGGGTTTCAGATAAAGGTATATTAGTGAATAGGGACTATATCAAAGCTAACTAGGATGTCGTTTTGAGAAATGGTGTTGTTTTGAAGAAGGTCAATAAAATGGGTGGAGTTTTTGACATAGGATCTGGCGTTTTCTACTAATGGTTGGAAAGTTTTGACTAGATCTTTTGCAAGTTTTTGTGTGGGTGAACCGTGGGCATTTACGATAGGGCGAAGGGTATTATCAGGCTTATGGATTTTCGGGATACCGTATTTTCTAGGGATGCGAGATGATTTTTCGCGGGGGATTAGTTCTTTTTTGAGGTCAGGACTGAGTTGGGAGTTTTATTAATGGCTTGAACGAGTTCGTTAGCCAGCCCTATCGGACCGGTTAAAAAAAATCGAAAAAAATGCATCTCAAAAAATAACAAGGTTATTTTGATGAAATTTGGTTGGTATGTTGCCCTCGTAAATACCTTAACACGTACCAAAAATCAGCTTTCTAGGCTTATAGAAAATTGAGTTATGCAAATTTGAAGCATTCAATTATGATCGGCTACCATAACGCACTTGCTCCGTCCAGAATTTTTTAAGCTTGGTATCATTTTCCACTGTATATAAAATTATCCAGTGTCATGATTTCTATTATTAACATTTTTATCTTTGTAGTAACTTTGATAACAAACTACTTTAGAAAGATAATATGGAATTTTTTTATCTACGTATGTAGATAACATAGATATTTCTAATTATAAATAATGTGTAAGTATATTGTGTTGCATAATGTGATGTGCGATTTAGTTAACGCTTTATTTACTTAAAGATGATACACGCAATATATTTACGTTAATAATCTATCATTAATTTGCCCGAGGGTCAACATGGTATCGCTTTTTCACTTAATGTCATGTTGATGTTAGTTAGTTTTAGATTTGTTATAGTATGAAGGTAAAGAAACACCCGTAGTGCAGTTTTAATGAGTATGTAAAGTTCCAAATTCTTTTTAAATTAATTTTAACAATTATTCTGTGAAGTGATTTTTGTTAGCCATTAAATTTTTGACTACTATCCATAATATCTAGTGAGGTAAAAACGAGTTGGTACAGAACTGTAAGTATAAATAAATTGCTTGGTGTAGCTTAATCGTTCCTCGGGCAAATTGTAACTGGTAACTACAGTAGCAATTGTGTCAAATTACAATTTACATGCCGCAGTTAACACTAGGCCGTATGTTCATTCATGCGTTCAATTGTTTCATGCCTGGCTGACTCGAGGCGTCAGCATTGACCTCTGGATGAGCGGTATATTTAAAATGAAAATGAGAAATCATAATGTACCTACCTATATTTTATATCTCCTTTGTATTCTGCTCCGAAACCGTTATTGCTAGTCAGATCTATTTATTTAAGCTTCTAAATAAAAATGAATTAGCTAAGAAATTTTAAAACAGTAGATAAATGAGTGAAGATTGGAACTTGTGATGCGCACTGATAAGTACAATTTGGAGAACCCAATTCATTACAACACAGTTTTTAGACCTGACGATCGTTTCGCTAACAAAGAGGAATGAATAAAGTAAAAAACTAGTGTAGTCTACCCTCTGATGACGCTCACTTTGTTAGGGAAACGATCCTCAGGTCTAAAATCTGTATTGTGATCAATTGGGTTCTCCAAATTATACTTAAACAGTAGACATTTCCACAATAATTCTGCTTAAGTTGAAGACATGGAACAATTGTCTCAACGAAAATGTTACGTTTCTCCGAGTATGAGATCCCTGTGTTTTATATTATAGGTAAGTAAAGCTTTTAAGTAGCGAATTTTCATTAAATGCTTCAAATTTATATGACCAGTTTTCTATAAACGTAGAAAGTGGAGTTTCGGTGTGTAGTAAGGTATTTACGAGGGCAACATACCAACCTTATCTCTTCAAAAACCTTTGTTATTTGAGATACAATTTTTTTTTGGAAAAATTTAATATTTATGTAAGAAAAACTTGCCCGACAGGGCTGGCTAACGAACTCATCCAAGCTATTAAAAAAAGAAAGATTCTTGCCGAGTTTAATCAAAACCGATTAATAACTTTTTGAGTTATCGTGTGGATATATATATATATATATATATATATATATATATATATATATATATATATATATATATATATATATATATATATAGACAGGGTAGCGCATTGAAAACGAAACAGACCAATTTGCGTCCAGAGAATTTTTTTTTAATAAACGCTGAAACTCGTCAATTTTAATATTGAGGGAGACATGTTTTGACACAAAACTCAACTTTGTCACATCAACCCCTTAAGGGTGGTGATAGCAACGCTTATATTTTAAATAGGGGACATGGGTCGAGTGTTACATCATTTGAAAGCTCTTTCTTTTCTAAATTCCACACACTAATTTTTTTGGAAGTTTTATAAAATCGTTTAAAAATTATTCACAGTTGGAGTTGCAAGACATATTTTATTCATTGTGATAAGAAATGCACTAATTAGTCAATTTTTCGTTAAAAAACCTAAAAAACATAACCAAACGTTCAAAAATGTTTATTCAATTAAGTAAGTGTTCAAATTGTGGACCACCAGCTTCCATACAAAAGTACAAATTTTGTTCTAAACGAGATCTGACATTCTGGAGCATTTGTGGAGTTATTAGACGGCATTCTTCAACAATGCGTCGTCGTAATTCTTCCAGAGACTCCGGTTCTGTTGCGAAAATTCTACTCTTTAAATGGCCCCATAGAAAGAAGTCTAAAGGAATTAAATTCGGTGATCTAGGGGGCCACTCAATAGCACCTCTACGCCCAATCCATTGTCCTGGAAGCTCTATGTTCAAAAACTCCCTAACACGTTGTGAAAAATTCGGAGGAGTTCCATCTTGTAGAAACACTAATTGATTTTCTGGATAGCGATCATCATTTTCAACAATGTCAATTAGTAGAGGGTAAACGATATCTTCTAGTAACTCCAAATATGTATCGCCACTCAAATTGCCATCAAGAAAAATTGGTCCGATTAAACGGTCTCCAAAAATGCCAGTCCAGACATTCAATTTCTGTGGAGTTTGAGTGTGGACTTAGTGAAAATTTTTTGGATAATTATCTGCCGAATAACGACAATTATGACGATTGACTGTAGAGTTCAATAAAAACGTACACTCGTCTGAAAAACAGATATTGAACAGAAAGTTCCCGTTATCAGCTATTCGTGTAGTCATAACTTCACAAAACTCCAGTCGCCGATCAAACTCATCTTCATTCAGTTGTTGTACAAGATGAATTTTATACGGATGAGATTTATGATGCTTCAATATTCGCTGAATAGTTCTTCTTTTGATGTTTGACACAGTGGCCAATTTTCTCGTGCTCAAAGTTGGGTCTGCAGCAATTTGTCCTAAAACTTCAATCTCAGTAGTCTCATTTCTAACCGAAAATTCACGTTCAGGATCCCATTTTTTGTTGGCTACTGAACCACTTTGTCGAAACTTTGCAACTAACTCCAAAATGTATTTTCTGTTAACATGTCTGTTCGGATGTCGTTCATTAAACAAATTTGCGATACGGTTGGCACAGTCATCGTTTTTTAAAAAAAGAGTAATTATTTTAACTCTTTCTTCTACAGAATACACCATTGTGAAATTAATTTTCGGTAGTACTATCAAGTATCAAACCGACCAATAAACTGAAATAATAAACCGCATTTCTCTCATTCCGATAAGAAATGTTCTGATAGTCAATTTTTTGTTTACAAACCAACAAAACATTGACTATCAGCACATTTCTTATCGGTGTATGCGTTTTTGCATCTTCAACTGTGAATAATTTTTACACGACTTGATAAAACTTCCAAAAAAATTATTGTGCTAAATTCAGAGAAGAAAGAGCTTTCAAATGATGTAACACTCGACCCATGTTCCCTATTTAAAATATAAGGGTTGTTATCACCACCCTTAATGGGTTGATGTGACAAAGTTGAGTTTTGTGTCAAAACAAGTCCCCCTCAATATTAAAATTGACGTGTTCCAGCGTTTCTTAAAAAAATTCTCTGGACGCAAATCGGTCTGTTTCGTTTTCAATGCGCCACCCTATATATGTATCCATAAATTCAAACAAACCTTGGCTTCGGGTTCTAGGGACTTAAATTCGCGCTCATTTGAAAAAAAAATGTTTGAAAAGTCTCCCCATCAACACCTCTCTATTAGGGAATTAAAAAAAATCGCTAAAAAAAAGCTTACATTGAAAATGTAGCTAACGTTGTTGGTTCGATTAAAAACATTGAAGCAGTGATACGAGGCTATATCGATACATCTAAGCAATGCAACGAATCTAGGTATTTGTAATATTTCAAACATAAAGACAGTGCAGTAGTATTTGCAGACATACCAGCAAAAGTAACTGAGCTCATCAATACGAAAATAATTATTTAAGTATACAGGTTGGTCCAAAAGTAATGACACATAGAGTAGCAGAAGATTCTTGGCATCAAAATGTTACGATTTAGATACATATACAAGCTCTTAAATTGAGAAATTGAATTTCGATTTCCTTGGTATCTAAACAAGTATTTGACGTATTGTTTTGAAAGTTGGTACAGTTGAGTTTTTGCAGCTTTAAAAAATAACTTAAACTTCTTTTAACTTTAACTTTATCCTACACAGTAATGTTTTTTCTAACGAAACATATGCATATTTTCTTTTGCATAATTATAAACATTAGCAAACACTAAAAAACTTATTATAAAATACAAAAGAAAGAAACAGGTCACCTAAGTTTAATAGCTTGTATGTGCTCTGAAAGATTGAAGACATCAAAATACCAAAAATAAATAAATAAAAAAAGAGCCCAAAATATGTTATGTTACCTTATTTTCCTCCATTCTCTCTTGCTGATCCACCTCCTACAGTTCACAAGCAAACGATATGATATGTATGGTATGTACCAAAATTTAGTTCGGTAAGCTTAAAGACAAAAAAGTTATAGGCATTTAAAGAAAAAACTGGGGTCTTCCTCATAACGTCAAGTCGCGATTTGAAACGTCAAAATTGGCAACATTTAGGCAAAGAACCTGAAACAAATACGGATTATGTAACGAAAATGTCTCAAGAAGAGTGTTCTGCAAATCCTTAAGTTTCCGCTTCAACCGTAATTGTCCTTCATTTTACTAAAATACTTTCAGAAAATTCATGTCAAATATACCCTTTCTGTGATGCTTTTGCAGTAGATTTAGTTAGGTTTATCTATAATTTTTAGCTAATTTTCGTAGAAAAAATTTGTTAATGAAGAGACCGCGACTTTTGAATTTTAAAAAGATTTCTTCAAATGAGTGCAAACTAGGCTCCCTAGAATCCATATCGGAGTTTAGTTTCAGTTTTTGGCTGTTTACATATATATCGTGTATGGCATTTCTACCGTAAAGCCCAATATAATTGTTATTATACAAGATACGAGAAAAAGTTGTATACGTTAATTATAGAGTGTCTTGAGCTGCATTGTATAAAATTATTTTGACAATTGGCCTAAAAGTCGTTGGTGAAAATTACCTTTTTTTTTGAACATTTATATGTATTATTGCATCTTTGTATTTTTTATCCAAATATGATGCATGCTTGTAAGAAAAAAATCAAGACGCAATAAGTGTGGTTTGGTGAGGAATTTTCATTAAATGCTTCAAATTTCAATAACCTAATTTGCTATTAACCTAAGGTTTGTTGGCTAGAAAACCAGTTTTCTTGGAAACATTTAAAGTTTATTTTCGTATTTTTTTACATTGTCACACAAAAAGGTATTTTGATAAAATATGGTACATTATTTCTACTATATATGTTATACCAGGTAACCAAATTGATGCCTGGTTGCATTAAAGGAACATATTTGCTATTAAAAACATTTTTATGAAAATTCACTTCCATAACGCACTTGCTGCGTCCAGACTTTTTTTAATTCTGTACTTTTTCTGCTGTAAAAAGTAGTCTGCTTAGTCTTTCTCTTTGGACGTCCTTTGAATTTAATTTTAGTTTTGAATTTTCAGTTTTTATTTGATTGTTTTGAAGGGGGCTCGTTATTAAATCGAATTTGATCTTGTGGTTCTTCTGGTTCAATTCCACTAAGCCCACTATTCTCATGTCACAAAGGGAAATTCCATTTCTTGTATTGCTTTCTATTACTTTTAATTCCTCTACATATTTATTGTAGGTTTGCGTTTCATAATTAGACAAAATATCTGCAATATTATTAGTTGTCGCCAGTGCCGTTTAAAATTTTTCTCTATCCGATAATATTTTCTTGGGACAATCAAAATCATCAGTAAAAATTTCATCTTTAATATAATCATTCATGTCTACATATACATCATCTGTGTCCATACTTCGTGCATTTTCAATTGAAATAATATACCTTGCATAAAAGCAAGTTTTTGAAAATATGTCCAAATTATTATATTTTCTTATTATAGGAATATGATTACATGGTCACTAAAAAAATACAAAAGGGTGACGAACATATTTCCACCGATGTATTATAATATTTTTATATTTTGCCATCAAGAATTTCCCCAATGCCATTACTTTTAATTCTCATTTTGGACTCTAAATAATTTTAACTGTCTATGAAATCATTTTATTCCCGTCACTGTGAGGGCTTCAGAATATCCTTCCAGTTTCTTTCTTATTTCGATATCACTATCAATAAGTTTAGAAACTTTTGTTTATTAATTCTCGAATCAATGCAGTTTATGATCTCCTTGATACATAAATAAATTGTTGGCAAACTATGATATTTAGTTTGTATGTATTGTTTAAGAGCCCAAAATCATTGATTCTCTTCGTTGTAGTGTCTCCCATTAATGATAAATATTATCTAAAAGAATGTACCTATATTTCCTTAGAGCTATCCCAATCTTTAAGGAATTGTTCCTCAAGTGATACATATTTATCTTTTGTTCCTATACAAACTTGCACAGAGTTACAAATTTTGAAAAATTATTTTATAATTATAAATAAAAATTCACTCAGTAATACCTTTTCAATATTTTCAATTGACACAAACAAACAACTATGGCATAATAAACAATTCACTTAACTCTTAGCAAGCTACTATCATAGCATATATATATATATATATATATATATATATATATATATATATATATATATATATATATATATATATATATATATATATATATTCTGTGCTACTACACCTACAGATAGAATATTATTGCAACAGCAGACATTCATAGAATATTATAGGGGTGTCAGGTTTAGCTGAATGGGTGGATTTAGCGTTGCTAACTTGTACACATACTGTATGTATAAATAACCAATTGCGCATACATACTGTATATATAAATATCCAACTGCGCATACATACTGTGTGTATAAATAGCCAATTGAGTATATATATATATATATATATATATATATATATATATATATATATATATATATATATATATATATATATATATATATACTGTATGTATAAATAGCCACATCCTAAAAAATTACAAATAACGGAAAATGAATTTATTTTTTGCTTTCTTAAAATCATTAGCTTTTTCGAGCATTGCTGGTCAAAACTGAAAATCTTTTATCGTGCTGAATATTTTTCCTTGAAAAGACGCACCACATGGCCCCACTCTCCAATTAAAAATTATGTGAAAGTAGTTACCATTTAAAGGGAGTTTGGGTAAGTAATAGAAATTCTTACTTAAAAGGTAATATTTAGAAATTTAAGTTGACTCATTTCTACATTTATCTTAAAAACTACTGATAACCGAAAATGACTGCTACTCATTTTCAAAACTTACTGTACACAAAAGCCATCACGAAGCAAGTGCGCTACAGTAGCGAATGTTCATGAAACCAACTATTCTTTGGGGAAATTTATTACCATAACGCACATGCTGCGTCAACACTAATTTTAAACATTACCATAATGGTTTCCCTAAAATACCTTAATTAGGTAGTTTAAAAACTATAGAGATTTTCAAAAATTTTTTTATTTTTATTTTTATTTTTTTATTTCAACAACACACCACGTGGGCTTACAGCCTAAATAGTATCGTACCGTGGGTATCGACAAGGAGGAAAGAAGCAACTTGTTAATTCTGGACTTGAGGGTTTGGAGGTTCGGGGGAGAAGGAAAAACATGATTGACGTTAACTAGTATAAGAAATGTTGCTATAAATTTTAAGTCAATTGTTATTGCCATTACTTGATGAAACCGTTCCATACTAAATACAGACGTAGAGACTTTGTATGGCACCACAAATCTTGTTTTTAGTGAATTTTCGTAGAAAGGAGGCAAGGAGAAACTTGTCTGATGCTGTCAAGCAGCGAAACCGGGTGCAGAGAAGAGAACAAACATTTGTGAAGGCAGAGAAAGTCTCTGTCTGTATTAAATTAAATTAAATTACATTTTAATATTTATCCATAAATGCAAAAAAATGTAATCTGCCTTCTTTGAATACGCATTTTAGTGGCCTAATTTTGTAGAATTAATTGGTCTGTGCAGCGTCAATAAATCGTTTGCAATTTAGCAACTCTTAGATATTAAGCATTTCGTTTATTTTCAGATAGACCAAAGCATAGTTTTCATCCTGCTGGCCAGGCAGCGTGTGCTATAGAGAGAAACAAAATTAAACTGAGGCAGAGAACTACAGGAGTGAGAAGGGATGTTGTCGAAGGGCTGGAGGCAGCTAAATCGGGTTCTGCCCGTCTCCCTGGAGAATTCTCCCCTCACTGCAGCAGCATACAAGGGCTTCGCTTCTACCACTTCCATATTACCCGAACTCACAAAGGTAGGTCAAGATTTTAGCTGTTTCTAGTTAACAGGGAGCAAGTAGTTTTGTTTTTGTAATGTAATATTTGGTTTTGCAATGTAACTTGTAAACTGTGTATTACGTTGTTTGGTTGGTACCTGCATATATAAATGAATTGCCACATGTAATTGCGTTTAAAAACGAATTACATCGAATGAGTATAATGAGAATGAGTAATGGAGATTTTACTCGTAATTGAATTGCAGATCTGTTGTTTATTTTGATACCTATATTGTGTCTCGATAAAAATGAATTGATTACTTGATTGGCCTAAATTCTAACCTGAACTCCGTCCACCATTTCGTCCAGGCTAACAGGCCCCAACTCCTCTTCCTCACCGAAACCCAAATCAGTGCCAAAACAGCCACTAATCACCTCAATTTCCCGGGGTATGAGCTCCTTACTTCCTTTAGATTGCATGGAGGCGTGTGCGCATACGTCCGTAGCAATCTACCCTGCACCAGACTTCCCATTTTAGAAGCTGGAAGAAAAGACATACCATGGATAAAACTCTCTCTCAGGGCTGCAACTAAATTCATCTGTTGCATTTACCGGTCACCTTCTGACAACAACTTTGTCCAGCTCTTTGACTACCTTTCTGAAAAAACCGACTATCTGATTTCTGAATATCCTTCCTCCGAGGTCACTATTCTTGGTGACTTCAATGTCCATAATAAGGAATGGATAGGATCTTCAAAAACCGATCCACAAGGGAGAGCAGCGGAGGCCTTTGCAGTCAGCGATTCTTTAGCCAATATGGTTCAGCAACCTACTTACTTTCCTCGTATCCCAACACACAGCTCAAATCCCTTGGATCTCCTTCTTACTACACAACCTGAATGCTATAAGATATCAGTCACCGCCCCCCTTGGGCGCTCAGACCACGGCATGGTCACTGCTTCCTGCGCAATGCACCCCGAGGTCACACAGTCATCACACCCACGTATCGTTTGGCACTACAACTCCGCAAACTGGGACGAAATGCGGGATTACTTTTCCTCGTTTCCATGGGCGTCTGTCTGCTTCTCTCATCCTGACCCCTCCGATATCTCACAAAACGTCACCGAAATTATCCAAGCTGGCATGGAATTATTTATCCCACGTACACAGAAAACCTCTTCAGTCACTCAAAAGCCCTGGTTCTCTAAATCCTGTGACAAGGCCAGACTTGAAAAGGTCAAAGCTCACAAAACGCTTCTACACAATCCCAGTCAAGAAAATCGTCAAGCATTTAACGACGCAAGAAACCGCTATATCCGCATTCTTTCTGAGGCAAAAAACTCGTTTAATAACCACATCAAAAACAAAGTCCTCTTAAGCTCCAACGGCGGCAAACCCTTCTGGACTCTTGCTAAATCTATTGGGAATAATTTCTGCAAAAGTACGTTCCCACCTCTTGTCTCAGGGGATGAAATTGTTTCTACCGCCCTGGGCAAGGCTGAACTTTTTGCTTCGTTGTTCGCCGGCAATTCTACTCTCAACCCACCTCCAAATGTTCAACCACCAACAGTCCCCAATGTCGCGCATAAAATGACGGATATCATTTTCAAAACCAAAAAGGTACGAAAGATGCTCTCTTCTCTTAATACCAGGAAAGCCTCTGGCCTTGACGAGATCCCAGCAATTGTTCTCAAAAAATGTGCACCAGAGCTTGCTCCTGTCCTGACTCGTCTGTTTCAGATATCTTATAATAAAGGCATATTCCCTAGTAACTGGAAAACTGCTCGAGTACAACCCATCCCCAAGAAAGGATCCAAAGCGCTTCCCAGCAACTACAGGCCCATTTCTCTCCTTTCAGTCGTCTCTAAAGTGATGGAAAAGTATATAAACACCGAATTACTAAAATTTCTTGAAAAACACAGTCTAATCCACGACAGGCAGTATGGATTCCGTCAGCGCAGATCGACTGCCGACCTCCTTTCCTTTGTCACCCATTCTTGGAACAAGTCTATGGAACAACACGGTGAATCCCAGATTGTTGCTCTAGACGTATCCAAAGCATTCGACCAGGTCTGGCACGCAGCGCTGCTTAATAAACTTCCGGCCTATTGCCTACCACCAAAACTTTGTATGTGGACAGCAAATTTCCTCTCCAACAGGAGCATATCTGTTGTTGTGGATGGCCATTCCTCTAAACTGTATCCAATTAATGCAGGAGTTCCTCAAGGTTCAGCTTTAGCCCCTACTTTGTTTCTTCTCCACATCAATGACCTCCTCTCGAGCACATCCAACCCAGTTCACAGCTACGCGGACTTCAGCACCCTCCATTCAAATATACAATATTCTAAGCCTGTCCCTTTAGCCCAATTAGATGAGGATCGCAGACTCATGGAGGGTTCTGTCTCCATGGATCTCCAAAAAATATTAGACTGGGGAAGTAGAAATCTTGTACAATTCAACCCCACCAAAACTAAGTCTTGCTTTCTTTCTCACAAGAGATACACCAGCACTAGACCCATCACAATGAACAACCAAGTTATTCAAAGTAATGAGTCCTTTTCTCTTGTTGGCATTTCTGTGGATCGAAATCTTAATTGGCACCAACATGTCACATCAATTGCAGAAGCGGCTGCTAAGAAATTAGGTTTCCTCTTCCGGGCTCGCAAATACTTTTCACCAGCTAATCTCTATACCTTATATACTTCACAAATAAGGCCAAACCTTGAATACTGCTCCCACATCTGGGGTGCCGCTGCCGCTTCTACACTCGCTATCCTGGACTCCATTCAAAAGAGAGCTATACGTCTCGTCGGTGACCCCACCCTCACCCAGAGGCTGCCATCCCTTGCCCACCGACGGGCCGGTGGTGACCTCTCTCTCTTTTATAGATATCTGCACGGGCACTGCTCAGAGGAGCTTTCCTCCATAGTTCCCCCACCTGCCGCCCCCAACAGATCCACTAGGGGAACAGAGCGAATGCACCCTTTTACTGTCCAGGTCACCAGACATAGAACATCTTGTTATGCCCGCTCTTTTGTCCCGAGGACTTCCAAGTTGTGGAATTCCTTGCCGGCACATGTTTTTCCTTCTCCTCCGAACCTCCAAACCTTCAAGTCCAGAATTAACAAGCTGCCTCTTTCCTCCTTGTCAACACCCACGGTACGATAGTATTTAGGCTGTAAGCCCTCGTGATGTGTTGTTGAAATTAAAAAAATATATATATATATATATATATATATATATATATATATATATATATATATATATATATATATATATATATATCTGAGCACGTTCATTTGCTTTTTTAAGGTGGCAAAAAAAAGTGGTCAGTGGTAAGAAAAAATTTACGGGTTTAAATTCATTACGCGCTGACAAAACTATTGGTAGCAAATAGTACCTAAGTGATGATTGGAACCTGTGATAAGCACTGATAAGTAGGGTAGGTAAAGTGGGCAATTACCGGTCAGATGGACAATGCCGGTCAGGGCTTAAAAATGTTTAGGTTAAGTTTGGCAATAATGCAAGGTGCGCCCAGACGTGTCAGCTGGCCTTCAATTATCGACAACCGGTTAAACGCTAAACGGCAGTTGGCGTTAAAACCTTGGTTAGTGCAGGTGACCACCTGTTTTCGGCAATTCTGATGTAAGGTTTACGGTAAGTGAAATAAGACTTGGAGATAAAATCCTTCTCTCTTTTTATATAAACTTCGTTGCTACATAAAGGTTGACTATTGTTCTTTGGTTTCCTATAAAAATAAAGCGCCTCCGTGGCCGTGCGGGAAAGTCGATTCAGACTTTCCAATACGGACTCGGGGGTCGACGGTTCGATCCTCACCGGCGGCGGATGATTTTTCAAAATCACTGTCGTCGTTGAGATCGAGCTCAAGGTGGAGGGTAGGTTAGTTTAGATGAGCAAAAAGGGTCAGCAATGGCCTAATTGCCAGTAAGCATCTTACCTTTTTACCTATAAAATATAGAATAAAAAACATATCTTAAAAAATTACGCAAAAGAAAAATTGTCACAGTTGGGTAATGTAGGTCAAGTGACTTTAATTACAGATGTCACGAAATCGAAAAAGACTAACTACCAAAGCTAAATGGACCACAGATACGAGTATAAGACAAGATTAAAAAAATAATACAATTTCATTTTCAACGCTTCAAGAAAGGATAAAAACAAAAAAGTCACCGCACGTACAATGGGAAGAAAACCCGTCTTTTCAACTGAACAAAAACTGGAAATTACCAATTAAATTAAGCATTTGGCGTTCATTTTTTACGGTCTTACCACAAAATAACTAAGAAGATTTGCTTTCGAGTTTGCTAACAGAAACCATATCAAACATAATTTTCACGCAACGCAAGGTTGGCTGGAAAAGACTGCCTAGGAGGTTTCATCAGACGCAATCCTACGTAACCCATATCAGTGCGAAAAGCTGAGGTTACCAGTCTGAACCGTCTGACCGGTTTCAACAAGGATGAAGCAAAAATGATGATGGCTCCTCCTTGTACAAAATATTCCAGAGGCAAAATACCCCTCCCTTCGGATCTCCGGGAGAGGGGTGTACAGGGGGCGCCAACATCAAGATTTAACATATCCTTTTCGAATATATGTGGCCTAAATTCTAACCTGAAATCCGTCCACCATTTCCTCCTTGCTAACAGGTCCCAACTCCTCTTCCTCACCGAGACCCAAATCAGTGCCAAAACAGCCACTAATCACCTCAATTTCCCGGGGTATGAGCTCCTTACTTCCTTTAGATTGCATGGACGCGTGTGCGCATACGTCCGTAGCAATCTACCCTGCACCAGACTCCCCAATTTAGAAGCTGGAAGAAAAGACATATTATGGATAAAAGTCTCTCTCAGGGCTTCAACTAAACTCATCTGTTGCATTTACCGGTCACCTTCTGACAACAACTTTGTCCAGCTCTTTGACTACCTTTCTGAAAAAACCGACTATCTGATTTCCGAATATCCTTCCTCCGAGGTCACTATTCTTGGTGACTTCAATGTCCTTAATAAGGAATGGCTAGGATCTTCAAAAACCGATCCACAAGGGAGAGCAGCGGAGGCCTTTGCAGTCAGCGATTCTTTAGCTAATATGGTTCAGCAACCTACTTACTTTCCTCGTATCCCAACAGACAGCTCAAATCCCTTGGATCTCCTTCTTACTACACAACCTGAATGCTATAAGATATCAGTCACCGCCCCCCTTGGTCGCTCAGACCACGGCATGGTCACTGCTTCCTGCGCAATGCAACCCGAGGTCATACAGTCATCACACCCACGTATCGTTGGCACTACAACTCCGCAAACTGGGACGAAATGCGGGATTACTTTTCCTCATTTCCATGGGCGTCTGTCTGCTTCTCTCATCCTGACCCCTCTGATATCTCACAAAACGTCACCGAAATTATCCAAGCTGGCATGGAATTATTTATCACACGTACACAGAAAACCTCTTCAGCCACTCAAAAGCCCTGGTTCTCTAAATCCTGTGACAAGGCCAGACTTGAAAAGGTCAAAGCTCACAAAACGCTTTTACACAATCCCAGTCAAGAAAATCGTCAAGCATTTAACTACGCAAGAAACCGCTATGTCCGCATTCTTTCTGAGGCAAAAAACTCGTTTAATAGCCACATCAAGTCCTCTTAAGCTCCAACGGCGGCAAACCCTTTTGGACTCTTGCTAAATCTATTGGGAATAATTTCTGCAAAAGCACGTTCCCACCTCTTGTCTCAGGGGATGAAATTGTTTCTACCGCCCTGGGCAAGGCTGAACTTTTTGCTTCGTTGTTCGCCGGCAATTTTACTCTCAATCCACCTCCAAATGTTCAACCACCAACAGTCCCCAATGTCGCGCATAAAATGACGGATATCATTTTCAAAACTAAAAAGGTACGAAAGATGCTCTGTTCTCTTAATACCAGGAAAGCCTCTGGCCTTGACGAGATCCCAACAATTGTTCTCAAAAAATGCGCACCAGAGCTTGCTCCTGTCCTGACTCGTCTGTTTCAGATATCTTACAATAAAGGCATATTCCCTAGTAACTGGAAAACTGCTCCAGTACAACCCATCCCAAACAAAGGACCCAAAGCGCTTCCTAGCAACTACAGGCCTATCTCTTTCCTTTCAGTCGTCTCTAAAGTGATAGAAAAATATATAAACACCGAAATACAAAAATTTCTTGAAAACACAGTCTAATCCATGACAGTCAGTATGGATTCCGTCAGCGCAGATCGACTGCCGACCTCCTTTCCTTTGTCACCCATTCTTGGAACAAGTCCATAGAACAACACGGTGAATCCCAGATTGTTGCTCTAGACATATCCAAAGCATTCGACCAGGTCAGGCACGCAGCGCTGCTTAATAAACTTCCTGCCTATGGCCTACCACCAAAACTCTGTATGTGGACAGAAAATTTCCTCTCCAACAGGAGCATATCTGTTGTTGTGGATGGCCATTCCTCTAAACGGTATCCAATTAATGCAGGAGTTCCTCAAGGTTCACCTTTAGCCCCTACTTTGTTTCTTCTCCACATCAATGACCTCCTCTCTAGCACATCCAACCCAGTTCACAGCTACGCGGACGATAGCACCATCCATTCAAATATACAATATTCTAAGCCTGTCTCTTTAGCCCAATTAGATGAGGATCGCAGACTCATGGAGGGTTCTGTCTCCGTGGATCTCCAAAAAATATTAGACTGGGGAAGTAGAAATCTTGTACAATTCAACCCCACCAAAACTAAGTCTTGCTTTCTTTCTCACAAGAGATACACCAGCACTAGACCCATCACAATGAACAACCAAGTTATTCAAAGTAATGAGTCCTTTTCTCTTGTTGGCATTTCTGTGGATCGAAATCTTAATTGGCACCAACATGTCACATCAATTGCAGAAGCGGCTGCTAAGAAATTAGGTTTCCTCTTCCGGGCTCGCAAATACTTTTTACCAGCTAATCTCTATACCTTATATACTTCACAAATAAGGCCAAACCTCGAATACTGCTCCCACATCTGGGGTGCCGCTCCCGCTTCTACACTCGCTATCCTGGACTCCATTCAAAAGAGAGATATACGTCTCATCGGTGACCCTACCCTCACCCAAAGGATGCCATCCCTTGCTCACCGACGTGCCGTTGGTGACCTCTCTCTCTCTTTTATAGATATCTGCACGGGCACTGCTCAGAGGAGCTTTCCTCCATAGTTCCTCCACCTGCTGCCCCCAACAGATCTACCAGGGGAACAGAGCGAATGCACCCTTTTACTGTCCAGGTCACCAGACTTAGAACATCTTGTTATGCCCGCTCCTTTGTCCCGAGGACTTTCAAGTTGTGGAATTCCTTGCCGGCACATATTTTTCCTTCTCCTCCGAACCTCCAACGCATTTTAGAAATTACGCTAACCCCACGAAAGGCGAACCAGCTTTATTAATTGTAGACAACCACTCCAGTCACATTTAATTACAGTCGTACGGGTTTTGCAAAGAAAATTATATTGTTATGGTTTCAATCCCACCTCACAGTTCACATAGGATACAGCCGTTAGATGTGGTGTTCTACGGGCCCCTGAAAGCGTAATATAGAAATCAGTGCAATTTATGTATGAAGACACAGTTGATGAATAGTATCATTCCATACGATGTAGCTTCCTTATTCAATAAAGCTTATTCAACTGTGGCCACAATTACCAAAGGAGAATCTGGATTTAGAAACGTTGGCATATATCCTCTTAACTCCAAGGTTTTTAATGAACAAGACTTTTAGCCTTCCGCGTTGTTGAATCAGGACGTCATTGCCATGCAAGATACCGAAGCTGATATGTCTTTCAGTAATGAACCCCAAAGCTGTAGCAAGTAATGAGCCTCTATCTAAACCCTCTACAGATAAACAGCAAGAAGGAATACTTTTAACTTCTACAGGATTTCTCTCTTTTCAACAAATTCGTCCCGTGCCTAAACTGGCAGAGAAAAAGAAGAGGGTAATTAGGCAAAAACAGCACGCGAAAATACTTACAGCTACACCATTCAAGCAGGAGTTGCAAGAAAGGGAAGACAAGAAACAGGCAAAGGAAAGGCAGACATTAAAGATACAACCTTCTAAAATGAATCAAGGTAAAAAGAGGGATAATTTGAAAAATAAGACACAAGCCTATAAAATAAAATTATTTGATGAAAGCTCATCAGATTCTGATGTCAATATTCAATATGATGATAATGAAGATACCAATGAAGAGAGATGTAACGATTATGGAAAAAATAATGAACAGTGGTAAAGATGCACCCTATGCGGAAGATGGGCACATTCTCAACGCAGTGGATGGGACACAGCAGTAGGATACATATGTGAAGAATGTCAGCCTTTTACTTAGATAGCCTGTTTTTTTTTTGACCGTTTCAAATTAAAATTTTGTTTATTTTTCAGTTTTAAGGTAAATATATCCTTTTCTATTTCAATAAATGATATTTTCGTAAAGAGATGCTTATTTGGATTTTATTTCATTATTCTTGTAACACTTTTCTGCGTCACCGGCATTCCCCCATATGTCTGACAATGCCAGTCAAAGGCACATTTTTTTTTTGGTTGTCATAAAAGTATAGAAAACAATTTGAAAGACTTCGCATCAAAAAAGTTTGTGAGTGCACTAGTGATTGCTATCTTAAAATCATTTGCCATTATGGCTTATTTTTGTGCTTAGAACAAAGAACATTTCTTAAGTGACCGCCATTTGCCCACTTTACCCTACACATAGAGATCCCAAATCACTACAACACATTAAACCTGACCTGACCTGACCTGACAATCGTTTCACTAACCAAGTTAGCGTCATCAGAGGATGAAAAATTCTAAACCTTTGACGACTACAGCTGTGTTTATATTCTGTGCATAAACTCGACCTTAGACGATTGAGGGTGGTTTAAGAAAACAAAGTTAAAGGAATTCTGAATTAAAAAGGCCTTTCTACCAGACAATACATTGAATTGATAACCTAATAACGTTTAGAAATAACAAAAAAAAAACTTTCACTACTTGTTTATCATAAAATCCCTCTATCCGAATTCTGTAATCTATATTCTTACGTTTTGTCGGCATCTTTGGTAAAGTGATCAATTAATAAACTATACGTAGGTGGTGCTGAGTTGATATAATTTTTGCTATTACTATATTTAGTGACATACGAGATCATCAGACAGGAAAACATTGAATTTACTTATAAGTATTCATGGCAATTTTGATCAAACAGTTCTTTAAAATGTATTCTAAAATACCTCCTAGACAATGCTTACCATCATTAGAAAACCTTTTACTAGAAAATAAAGTGAAACCCGTGAAAAGACGCGAAATAATTAACCTTTTTAACGAATGTATAAAACAAAATTATTTTAGTTTTAATAATAAAATTTATATACAAAATGTCGTCCTATGGGTAGTCTATTGTCTGCTTTATTATTAAGCATATTCACTAAAAACTTAAAAAACAAATTTTAACATGATAAGTTTCACATATTATTAGCTTTTGGTACAGATAGCATGTTTTCGAGGTGGCTCTACAGAGTTAAATGGACTAAGTAAACTAAGTGACGATCGGAACCTGTGATAAACACTGATAAGTACAATTGGAGAACCCAAATCACCACAACACATCTTTTTAAAAACCTGACTATCGTTTCACTAACAAAGTTAGCGTTATCAGAGGATAAAAAGTTCTAACCACTTACTACTAACATCACTTTTTATAGTAAATCTTAGGTAAAGAACGATACCGAGGACGAGACTAAATCGCAACAAATTTTTCAGTGTATGGTATTTTAATTGTCGGGCGAGGTTTTTGAACTTTCTTTATCACTTTACGTTACAGGTTTCGGAATGTTTCTCTGCATCAAAGACAGACCAGTGGCAGACCTCGGTTTAAGGAACTTTTGTTTTTTATTGCCCTAGAAATATAAATACTTTCGTACGCATCTAGCTTAGCTGACTGTCTAACATTTTTCATAAGTTTCAGATTTTCTTTATCAATATGGTGGTTATTATCCCAAATATGTTGTGCCACGCGTGACTTGTCTACACTGGTTCTCTGAGTCTGTCGCGTATATAATATTACAATCTTTACAACCTATCTGATAGATACCCTACATTTTAGTGGCTTTATCTTTACCTAACAAATTTCTTAAATTATTTTTTGTCGACAAAGTTAGCTGCAAATCGTCTTTCTTAAAAATGTTCTCGAGACGCCTTGTGATACGCGGTTCGAAAGGTAGAAAAACATATTTTTTGTCTATTTTATCTTTCCTGAATGTCGTGAATTCCGCACTTTTTTGGTTCTGTGTATATTAATTCATTTTTCCATTAGGCAGTTCGAATATCCGTTATATTTAGCGACGTTTTTAATGTACTCTAATTCTATACTATATATACTTTTACTTAAGGGTAATTTTATTAAACTATTTACTAAGAATATTTAATATCAATAAGCCACTTTTTTTTACCTCGAAGGTATTAAATCTGGTAAATATCATAATATTTACAGTAGAAAGTGATGCACCAAATTGTATAACATAACCTTAGTATATGCGCGGATAAAAAAAAATTCCGCAAAAAATGTAAAATTTGCCCTGAAAAACTAGTCCAAATCATCTGGACAACAAACTTATCCAAACTATTTACACAAAGATGACACCTGCCAGGATATATATATATATATATATATATATATATATATATATATATATATATATATATATATATATATATATATATATATATATATATATATATATATATATATATATATATATATATATATATATATATTGTTTATTAAATAAATAAAGCTTGGACGCAGCAAGTACGTCACGGTAGTGAATTTTCATGGAAATGGTCTGGCACCAAGCACTTTTGTAATCAAATGCTTATAACTTTTTTCTTCTTACACAGAGGTCTAACTTTTGATGTATAGTTTACTTTTAAGAATGTTAATCCACTTACCAAGTTTGGTTGCCATAGATGTATTATTTTCGGAGATAACCCAACATCTTTCCGAAAAACCTGTTCAGATTTTCCTGGATAACGAACTAATCCCAGCCACCTACAAAAGGAAGGCACCTGCGAGATTTTATCAAAATTGTCCCATTATTTTTTGAGTTATCGGTGTGAAACATACATACATACACACACAGTTATATATATATATATATATATATATATATATATATATATATATATGTATACATACATATTATCAGTGTGATACACACACACACACACAAATATATATATATATATATATATATATATATATATATATATATATATATATATATATATATATATATATATATATATATATCAAAATTAAAAAATAGCTAAGAACAGAAAACAAAATCCATCAATTGGAGGAAATAAGCTCTATGTGAATGATGAAGTATACACCGCTGAACAACTTCAGGATACGTTAGAGGAGCAGCCGGAGGACGGAGATCAGATACACAGCATCAGACGTTCATTATCAGAAGGCAGTACACTCCCACGGGCAGACTCACCTTTACTTGAAGCATACCAGCCGGCAGAGCATTTACAAACTCTGCCAACAGATGCTGCGAGAGAAAACAATATTAGTGAGAAAAGGCTGACAAGAAGAGCCGCAACGAAGAAGTAAAGTGGTCAATTGATAAGTAGATTTATTTGATGTTTTCTGGTAGTTTAAATAAATTTAAGCTATTTAAGTTAATTAAGGAATAGTTGACAGTTTA
The DNA here is from genome assembly GCA_964006375.1 of Tillus elongatus. Classification (NCBI taxonomy): domain Eukaryota; kingdom Metazoa; phylum Arthropoda; class Insecta; order Coleoptera; family Cleridae; genus Tillus; species Tillus elongatus. The sequence goes on along the minus strand of OZ023265.1, from coordinate 75,027,159 downwards.
GTTATAATATTTGTTTAGGTTAAGTTAGCATTGTTACATGATTTTTTTATTTTTTTTATTGAGATGATGTTCTTGACAGAATGATTTCGATCTGTTCAGTTTGTCTCAGTACTTTGTTTTATACTTTTCTTTTGTTGTTTCCTTATTATAAAGCATTCGCTATTCAGTATTCAAAAGTATTGAGAGGCTTTTAATATGTAAGCAAACAGTAGGGACTAGATAATGAGAAGGAAAGATCAATATGCCGCGATATTATTTTTTGTAAGTTTATAGATAAACAAAAATTGTTTAATTAATTAATTAAAATATTATAAACGTTATTGTACAGGTTAAAGTCATATGTAATGTGCATGCTGGAGAGTGCTTAGAATTACATGGACTTACCTCTAGTATTAAATGGCTAGTATTGTTAGAATGTCGCGGACTGGATGCTAGGTGACGGTAGTGTAGCCAGTAATTAGATTAGGGTAATCACAGGGTGAAGTTGTACCCTGTTAATGTGGATGTGTTTCTCGTGTTCTAGAGATCTGAGAACGCTTCATATTGTCAGGTGCAGACAGTCATGTATCTCTATTTATTGTAAATCTCTTACAAAGAATCTCCATATTCTTTATCATCTTCCAAATTGATTTTGTCACTCATGCTTGTCTGAATCTGGGATTGTATAGATACATATATTATATTATACATTTCTCTATCTATGATATTTATACACTTTGACAATCATAAATCATACTTCTAAATGCTAAGATGCTGAATATAGGAATGCGCGTGATCTAAAAATCCTCATATATATGTGTATGTATGTATGTATATATGTATATATATATATATATATATATATATATATATATATATTGCCACATCTCCAGAATTTCCCCAACATCTGGGAATTTTTGCACAATCTGGCAACACCGCCTCCCCACCCCCCTGGGGGTGCCTGGGGTGACCCCCCTCAGGCGAAGTCTCAACCCTCTAGGACCAGAAATAACGAAGTTACCAACTTGTACCCCGTCGGAACGGATAACTGAGGTCTGCACATTCCGAACACCCTGTATATACACCCTGTATACGCAGAGAACCCTTACACCCTGTATACGCAGAGAGATCTTATAGTTCGAGAAACACCTCTTGTGTAACATAGGAGTGGTGACCACATTTGGATCACCTGTATATACATCCCCCTGTATACACACGGGACCGATCTGTATTCACAGAACCTTCTAGTAAAAGAAGGTCCTAGAACGTTCTGGAATGGAACACTCTAGAAAGGAGGGGAAGGTACGGCGAGTATATAAAAGCGAAAGCAAGCCAGCCGGAGTTAGTTGAGTTCAGTAAGAGAATGTGGTAGTGACTTGAAGAAGCAGTGTAAAGTGTTAAGAGAGTAGTGACTGTAGTACCAGATTAGTGACTTTTGTTGAGAGTAGTAATTGTAAGGCCAGTAAATGAAGTGTTTTGTGAGAGAGACATTCTAGAAATTTTATTGTATCCATATTTAGAGTGTAAATAAAGTTGTTTTGTTAAAATTAAAAGTCTCACTTATCCAGAACCCGGAGAAAACGTAACAATTTGGTGTCAGAAGTGTGGGATAAGTGAGTGAAGAAGTGGACAATTAAGCTAGTTGTAAATGGTAAACACCAGATCGACTGACTACGACAAGATGGCTGAAATCAAAGAGTTGATGGACTTACTGAAAAGACAACGCGAAGAAGACGAGAGAAGACGACAAGAAGATAAAGAAGACCTCAAGAGGCAACGCGAAGAAGACGAACAACGGCGACAAGAAGATGAAAGAAGACGACGCGAAGAAGACGAACAGCGGCGACAAGAAGATGAAAGAAGACGACGCGAAGAAGACGAACAGCGGCGACAAGAAGATGAAAGAAGACGACAAGAGGAAGAACAGAGGCGCCTTGAAGATAAAGAAGAACTCAAGAAGCAACGCGAAGAAGACGAAAAACGGCGACAAGAAGACAAAGAAGACATCCGAAGTATGTTCCATGATATGAGAGTCGATGTAAAAGAAGAAATTGAACAGATCAACGAACAAATAGAAAATGTGGACAGGAAAGTAGATAATGTAACAGAGGATTTGAATAAACGATGGGAAGAAGTTGAAGGGTTGAAAGAACAAATGAAGATGATGATGAAAGGCACAGAAGTCAGACATAGAGAACTGACAGAACAGGTGATGGGCCAAACTGATAGAACTCAACCAAGAGGAGTTACTGGAATGTCCCCAGCTCAAAATCGTCCGGAAGAAGATATGCCAATCGTGCAGCAGCCTCATGGAACCTTGAAGCCGCCGACTTTTGACGGAGAAACATCGTGGCCCATGTACAGGAGGCAGTTTGAGGCGGCAGCTCTCAGCAATGGGTGGAGCGAACAACAGGCAGCAACTGCTCTAATTCTCTCGCTTCGAGGTAAAGCCCTAGAAATCCTCCAGAACATCCCGGAGTCGAAACAGCAAAACTACTTAACAGTGATACAGGCCCTAGATTTGAGATATGGTAACAAGTACATGAGCCAGGTCTACCAGACACAACTAAAGTCAAGGGTCCAGAAGCCAAATGAGACGCTGCAAGAATTTAGTGCCGAAGTGGAGAAACTTGTGCGACTGGCATATCCCCAAGCCCCAGAAGAATTTGTCAACCAGATAACCGTCCAGACCTTCATCGATGGGGTACTTGATAATGAAATGCAACAAGCTTTAAGGCTCGGAAGGTTGAAAACACTTACGGACTGCGTAATTTATGGCTTGGAATTTGAAGCAGCGAAGAATGCATCTCAACCTCGCCGCAACAGGCTGCGCGAGGTGAAGGAGATAGAGGAATTTGCAGACACGACAGCGGAACTAAGGCAAGAAATGAAAATGATAAAAGAAGCCATAAGCAAGCTCACTGTACCGGTTGGGGCACGTAGGACGAAAGCAGATTGGTCAGACATAGAATGTTACAAGTGTGGTAGGAAAGGGCACATAAGTAGACAGTGCTCACAAACCCAACAGGTGGCTCGCAGAAGACAAGAATACACCAACAGTGAGCGGCGTCAGGGAAACGACCTAACGCCAGTGTAAGGGGGCGGCAGCTGGCGTGCGAGTCCCAAGGCCCCAAAGTAAAGGTCTCCACTATCCGACGCTACCACGAGAGCCTCGTTATACCTGGCAGCATAGACGGAAGACAATGCAGTTTCACCATCGATACTGGTGCCACTAGATCCGTTGTACGTCCAGACATGTTGCCAAACAAGTCAGCACTCACTACCAACAAACAGCCTGTGTTGGAGACGGCAAAAGGAGATAGAATACCCGTGCATGGAGAGGCCACTGTTTACATTAGGCTGGGTAGTACTGGGCTACAGGTAAGGGCTGTCGTCGCAGAAATCGTCGACGAATTTATTCTGGGCCTGGATTTAATGGAAGATTTAGATGTCCTATCAGTAGACTTCCAGAATAAGATCTTGAAAATCGGTAACGAAGAGTTGTATTTATCTCCAACAGCAGGCGAAGCTAATCCCAGGGTGAGACTTATTGTCGACGAAGATACACGGATTCCTGGTAACAGTGAGAAGATTGTCAGAGCCAGGCTAGAGAAGAAACTTGATGGTATGTCTGCTCTCATAGCGGAGCCCCTAAAAGATAGACATGATGGTGCCCTCGTCGCACGATGCTTAGTAGACCCGAAGAGGACAATACCCATAAGAGTGGCTAACGTGCAAACTAACAGGGTCACACTGAAGAAAGGTGAGGTTATCGCCACTTGCGAACCTATTGACCGAGTGACGTTGTCCAAAAACGTGACACCCACTGCATTAGACAGAAGACTGCCAGTAGAAATAGTAGAGCGGTTCAAGAATTCATGGGGCCAATTGAACAATATGGAGATGGGGATGGCCCTGAAGTTCGTATTGGAGGAGGCCGATATTTTCGCTCAAGATAAAATCACAGGTCGTACGAGTCTAGTGCAACACAGAATTAATACTGGCGACGCAAGACCAATTAGACAGCCGCCGAGAAGACTGCCTTTTGCCAAGCAGTCAGAAATCAAGGCGATGGTTAACGAAATGCTGGAAGATGGTGTGATCGAGGAGTCTAATAGTCCTTGGTCGTCCCCAGTAGTTTTGGTCACCAAGAAAGACGGCACTATAAGATTTTGCGTGGACTATAGGAAGCTGAATGATGTCACCAAGAAAGACAGTTATCCCCTGCCCCGGATCGACGACACTTTGAACACTTTGGCCGGATCAAAGTGGTTCTCTACATTAGACCTGAAAAGTGGCTACTGGCAAGTAGAACTCCATAAAGACGATAAGGAGAAGACTGCTTTTTCAACCGGGAATGGGTTGTACCAATTCAAGGTCATGCCATTCGGCTTATGTAATGCTCCTGCCACCTTCGAGCGACTAATGGAGTTAGTGCTGAGAGGACTTACATGGGAAACATGCCTGGTGTATCTCGACGATGTCATGGTGATTGGAAGGACTTTCGATGAACACCTGTCGAATCTGAAGCAGGTTTTCTCCAGGCTGAGAGGTGCCAATCTGCAACTCAATCCCAAGAAATGCGTCCTCTTCCAGAAGAAAGTGAGTTTCCTCGGACATGTCGTTTCTGAGAAAGGGATAGAAACTGATCCAGAGAAAATAAAGGCAGTAAGAGACTGGCCTGTGCCGAAGAACAAACATGAGGTGAGAAGTTTTCTGGGACTTTGCAGCTACTACCGACGCTTTGTAAAGTACTTCAGCAGCATTGCGAAACCTCTGCATAGCCTGACTGAAAATAAGGCCGAGTTCATCTGGTCACCAGATTGCCAAGAGTCTTTTAGAGAGCTCAAACATCGTCTTCTCACTGCTCCTGTGCTGGCTTATCCTCAGGACGAAGGACTGTTTATACTGGACACCGATGCTTCCCAGTATGGCATTGGGGCAGTACTCTCACAGCTCCAAGCCGGAGAAGAAGTTGTGATAGGCTACTTCAGCAAAACGTTCGGAAAAGCAGAAAGAAATTACTGTGTAACCCGGAAAGAACTGCTGGCAGTTGTAAGATCCATCGAACATTTCCACAGCTTCCTGTACGGAAGAACATTCCGCGTGAGGTCAGATCACTCTGCTCTGCAATGGCTTCTGAACTTTAGAAATCCCGAAGGACAGATAGCCCGATGGATAGAGAAACTGCAGAGCTACGACTTCCGGATTGAACATCGAAGAGGAAGAAGTCACGCTAATGCAGACAGCCTGTCAAGAAGACCATGTTCAGTGCATGAATGTAAATTTTGCGAGCGACAAGAGAGCAAAGAGATCGACAAAGTAACTCATCAGATCAAACAACTGGTGGCAGGACAGGAGAATAACACCGATCTAGACGTAAATCTTGAATACATCAGAGACGCACAGAAAACAGATCCAGACTTGAAAAATATTAGAGAATGGCTACAAAAGGGG